>JAMZAV010013749.1:0-15700 GCA_024449915.1 Sweltsa coloradensis | reverse complement strand
TGAGCAAGCGAGACTTCAATTTCACCGACCCCCCAAAAATTTAGCTCGGGTGTTTTTTTTTTGTTTTTTTGTTCGCTTTTCCTCTACCGGGCACACGGTATTTGCGATCTTGATAAAAATTTGACACGACCTTCGTTTTCTCTGAACTTAGACTTGCTACATTTTTGGGTACAATCGAAGAAATATTTCTCATGAATATCGTACTTTTACGATTTTTTTTGATTTTTAGTGCTATATTTTCGTGCCATTTGGGCCAATTCTGACCAAACGGGTGGGGCTACAACGTTAATATTTTACATGGACATTAAGGTAATGGTGATGTATTGCTTTCTAAAAGAAAAAGTTGAAAAAGTTAGCCAGAATCGAGAGAAATAAAGCTTTTAATATACGTTTTTTGACTTTTTGTGCGATATTTTCGTGCCATTTGGGCCAATTCTGACCAAACGGGTGGGGCTACAACGTTCATATTATACATGGACATTAAGGTTATGGTTATGTAGTACCTTTTGAAAGAAAAAGTGGAAAAATTTAGCCAGAATCCATAGAAATAAAGCTTTTAATACAAGTTTTTTACGGTAAATAATACCAATTGACAAGAAACAAAAGAAACTTGACAACATTCACCTTCGATGCGTAGGCAGCAAAACAAAGCACTTGCAAAAGTAAAGATATCCCACGCAAACTAAAACCTTTAAAAAGCTCATCCATCAACGCGGCGGGACTTTAGCGTTTTCCTAGTTTTCTAAAATATTGTAATCATTCCTAATGCTCCGTGTTTTACTTGTTTCCTGTACAGCACACAGTCGTTATTTGTTCTATATGTTATGTGTGTCGTTGTTGTGCTATATTGATTTTACAATTGACTAGGACCAACGCATCATAGCATCCACGTGCACGCCATAGATAGGCTAAGCAACATGCTTGCTACAGGTGTGCTACCTCCTAGAGTAGGTATTGCTACATGTCCGTATTTGTATGCATTTATTGGATGAGCGTAGCGAGCGTAGCGAGCGAAGTGAAGACTTCAATTTGACTTTCTGTTTTTTTGTTTGTTTTTCACTTACGTTACCCCAAGAAAAATAGCTCGGGTGTTTTGTTTTTTGTTAGTTTTTCTGTCTGTTTGTTCGCTCTCTACCGGGCAAACGGCATATGCGATCTTGATGAAAATTTGACAGGACCTTCGAAATCTCTGAACTTAGACTTGCCACGTTTTTGGGTACAATCGAAGAAATATTTCTCATGAATATCGTACTTTTACGATTTTTTTCGATTTTTTGTGCGATATTTTCGTACCATTTGGGCCAATTCTGACCAAACGGGTAGGGCTACAACGTTCATATTACACATGGACATTAAGGTTATGGTGATGTAGTACCTTTTGAAAGAAAAAGTAGAAAAAATTAACCAGAATCCATAGAAATAAAGCTTTTAAGATAAGTTTTTTACGGTAAATAATACCAATTGACAAGAAACAGTAGAAAATTGACAACAATCGCCTACAATGCTTAGGCAACAAAACAAAGCACTTGCAACAATAAAGATATCCCACACAAACTAAAAACTTTAAAAAGCTCATCCATCAACGCGGCGGGACTTTAGCGTTTTCCTAGTGTAAAATGTATGATGAGCTTGGGCAAATAATGTTTTTATAAAGATTTTATTCCGGAACGCTTTGAAGCGTTAACAATTGTCCAACGGAGTTTGGTTTGCATCTCCGGTCCATCCTAAATTTTAAATCTAAGCTCAAATCCCATTTATTAACTAAAAACTACTATTTTAAGTATTTTTCTCAGGCAGTGTTGATAATATTAGTTTTAAAGTTAGTAGAGTTCATTATAATATTTAAAACGCTTTTAGTGGAAAAACTCTATTTTATTATATAAAATAACAACGTTTCGGAAATGGCTTAAACTTATTTAAGTTTAAGTTTAAGTCATTTCCGAAACGTTGTTATTTAAATATAATAAAAAAGAGTTTTTCCACTAAAAGTGTTTTAAGTAGTGTTGATAATAACTAGTTCTCCCCTCCCCGTCCCCTCCTTTGTTGATCAAGTGACTGGCAAGCAAGAGCAGTTAGTTTTTTATTTCGTGTAATATTTGATATTGTATTCCTGTAATTGTAATGTTATTTGTAATATCGAACATTTCTTGTATTTGTGTATGTTGTAAGTTTCGTGTGACATATGGATACCATATACATGTCATTTTGCAGAATAAATTATAGTAAGAAGAATGTGCACATGTCTATGAGAGCACATTTTCAAAATGTATAACTTAGATTTTTAATAGCTGACCGTAAAAAGGTAACCGAATACATTATTTGAAGCAGGAGAAAGTTACTTGAAACGTTCTCTGATAACAACATGCACATTCTTTGTGAACAATCTCAAACAGATCCAATTTTATTTGTCGAAAATTGGAGGTCGAAAAGCGATTTTAAAAATAAGCATTTAATGGAAGCTTCGCAAACGCTTTTTTTAGTCGCGTTGATGGATGAGCTTTTAATTATAAAATGTTAATATTATTTTAAAATAATAAAAACATATAAACTTGGCCCATACAAAGCAATCATTAGGTCTGTTGGATCTTTATTGTTTGTAACAAGGCTGTGAGTAAGGTATAAAATCTCCTGTGAAGTTTTCATACAAGGCTGTGAGAAAGACCTAAAATTTATATTTTCGTGCTATTTGGGCGGATTCTGACCAAACGGGTGGGGCTACAACGTTCATATTTCACATGGACATTAAGGTAAGGGTAATGTATTGACTTTTGAAAGAAAAAGTTGAAAAAGTTAGCCAGAATCTATAGAAATAAAGGTTTTAATATTTAAAACCTCAAAAAACTCAAATTAAAACCTTTATTTTCTATAGATTCTGGCTAACTTTTTCAAAATTTTCTTTCAAACGTCAATACATCACCATAACCTTAATGTGCATGTGAAATATGAACGTTGTAGCCCCACCCGTTTGGTCAGAATCGGCCCAAATGTCACGAAAATATCGCACTAAAAATCGAAAAAAATCGTAAAAGTACGATATTCATGAGAAATATTTCTTCGATTGAACCCAAAAACGTAGCAAGTCTAAGTTCAAAGATTTCGAAGGTCCTGTCAAATTTTCATCAAGATCGCATATGCCGTTTGCCCGGTAGAGAGCGAACAAACAGACAAAAAAAAAAAAAAAAAAAAAAAAAACACCCGAGCTAAATTTTTTGGGGGGTCGGTGAAATTGAAGTCTTCGCTTCGCTCATCCAACAAGTTGGCCCGAGCTCATCCAGCTTTTAATCCTGAACTAGTTGAACGTTCATAGCGCAGTAGAAAACTTTTAATGTAGGGGGGTTTCGTGCTCTTCTAAAGGGAAATATGTGCAACACCTCAACGGGCACATGTAAACCTTATTTTTAATACAAATGTAAATTTTGTACCGGTTTCGAAAATATGTTAATCGAATTAGCATCGATAACTTAAACGCTAATTTTAAGTACTAGGAAGCTTCGCAAACGCTTTTTCAGGCGCGTTGTTGGATGAGCGTAATTGGTGCATTGAGCTGCCATGTGTTATGCGGATTTTCTGTTGTTCGGTAAAAAAAATCACTGCTAACTCGAAGATTTAAAAAAAAATTAAATTAAATTAAATTAAAAATTAACTTTTTTTTTATTAATCGTTATTTTAAACTAGGAAAACGCTAAAGTCCCGCCGCGTTGATGGATGAGCTTTTTTAAGTTTTTGGTTTGCGTGGGATATCTTTACTTTTGCAAGTGCTTTGCTTTAATGCCTATGCATTGTAGGTGATTGTTGTCAAGTTTCTATTGTTTCTTGTCAATTGGTATTATTTACCGTTAAAAACTTATATTAAAAGCTTTATTTCTATGGATTCTGGCTAACTTTTTCAACTTTTTCTTTAAAAAAGTACTACATCACCATAACCTTAATGTCCATGTATAATATGAACGTTGTAGCCCCACCCGTTTGGTCAGAATTGGCCCAAACGGCACGAAAATATCGCACAAAAAATCAAAAAACTTATATGAAAAGCTTTATTTCAATAGATTCTGGCTAACTTTTTCAACTTTTTCTTTCAAAATGTACTATATCACCATAACCTTAATGTCCATGTATAATATGAACGTTGTAGCCCCACCCGTTTGGTCAGAATTGGCCCAAATGGCACGAAAATATCGCACAAAAAATCGAAAAAAAATCGTAAAAGTACGATATTCATGAAAAATATTTCTTCGATTGTACCCAAAAACGTGGCAAGTCTTAAGTTCAGAGATTTCGAAGGTCCTGTCAAATTTTCATCAAGATCGCATATGCCGTTTGCCCGGTAGAGAGCGAACAAACAGACGGAAAACAAACAAAAAAAAAAACACCCGAGCTAAATTTTTTGGGGGGTCAGTGAAATTGAAGTCTTCGCTTCACTCGCTTCGCTCGCTACGCTCATCCAAAAAAGAAAAATCGTAAAATTGCGATTTTCATAAGAAATAATTTTTCGATTACGCTCAAATTTCACACGAATATATTAATTCATAAAATTAAGGGTTCTCTGAAAAATCATTACAATAGGATATAGCATGTAGGTGTTATAAGTCAAAGAATTGTTTAAAAAAAGAAAAAAACCCGTAAAATTTCGATTTTCAAGAGAAATAATTTTTCGATTGTGCTCAAATTTCACACGAATATCTTAGTTCATAAAATAAAGGTTCTGTTTAAAAATTATCAAAATCGGATAAAGCATGTTGGAGTTGTAAGTCGAAGAAATGTTTTAAAAATCGAAAAAAATCGTAAAATTGCGATTTTCATGAGAAATAATTTTTCGATTGCGCTTAAAAACGTGGCAGTTCTAAGTTCAGAGATTTCGAAGGCTACCAGAACATTTCATCACAATTGGAGAATTGGTTTAGCCGGAATCGTGTTAACAAACACACAAAAATACAAACTGAAAAAAAAGAAAAAGAAAAACATTCCGGATTTTTTCTCCAGAGTAGTGAAATGGAATCTTCGCTTCGCTCGCTTCGCTCGCTACGCTCATCCAAAAAAGAAAAAAATCATAAAATTGCGATTTTCATAAGAAATAATTATTCGATTGCACTCAAATTTAACGCGAATATATTAATTCATAAAATTAAGGTTCTCTGAAAAAATCATTACAATAGGATATAGCATGTAGGTGTTATAAGTCAAAGAATTGTTTAAAAAAAGAAAAAAACCCGTAAAATTTCGATTTTCACGAGAAATAATTTTTCGATTGTGCTCAAATTTCACACGAATATCTTAGTTCATAAAATTAAGGTTCTGTATAAAAATTATCAAAATCGAATAAAGCATGTTGGAGTTGTAAGTCGAAGAAATGTTTTAAAAATCGAAAAAAATCGTAAAATTGCGATTTTCATGAGAAATAATTTTTCGATTGCGCTCAAAAACGTGGCAGTTCTAAGTTCAGAGATTTCAAAGGCCACCAGAACATTTCATCACAATTGGAGAATTGGTTTAGCCGGAATCGTGTTAACAAACACACAAAAATACAAACAGAAAAAAAAGAAAAGAAAAACATTCCGGATTTTTTTCTCCAGAGTAGTGAAATGGAATCTTCGCTTCGCTCATCCAACCATTGCTCAGCTTTTGTATCGCATTCTAACCAATATTTTAGAAGTCAAAGGAAGATGATTGAAATGTTGGCTGAATGAAAGAGGGTATTGAATTGAATATAACAGGAACAGTTTTAAAATTTTGGGGGATGGGACGTAACGTCTATGTCAGCCATTATATGCCAATTTTGGGACAAAAGTGTATGAGCTAGGTGCCAAGCTTTAAGAGCGACGATTTTTTAAATTTTGTTTCTGCACAATATTATCTTCTACCTCTGTATAAGAGAAACAATTTTCTGAAATCACGTCGTGAAATCAACTGTTTTTCGTCTAAAAACAATGGTACATCAAAGTTATTTAAGAAAATCGTTTTTCCGTATTATATACAGAGGTGGAAGCAATGATGTGAAGAAAGAAAGAAAAAATCGTTGCTCGAAATTAAGTTTTGCATTTAGCTCTCACACTTTTGTTCAAACATTTGCATTTCATGGCCAACAGTGATGCGTTACATCCCATCCAAATAAAAATAATATACGTAGCTGTTTTATTCAAGTCCTTCTGTCATTTAGCCAACATTTCAGTCAACTGTCTCTGCCTTTGGATTGTTTAGGTTTAATTTTGGCATGTCTTTTAAAATATCGGTTAGACGGTGATAAAATCGCCTAAATGCATTTCCTGTGCACTGACTGAGAACGATATAGTTGCGTTGCTAAATCTTTGGTTTGTTATGAGCTCGATGAGTGTCTATGTTAAACCATGCAGCGGGAAATTATACACAATAGGGAATATTAATTAATCACAATTAAATAACAATTTTCCCAACAAATATAGCTGCAATAAGAAGTCACGACATACTTATGTGGTTAAAATAAGCCCATGAGTCAGTTATATCAAACCACGTACCCAACTTCAGCCGGTAAGCCCCTCAGTTCGCTTACAAAACAATAATCTTAACTAGGAAACGCTCTGTTAGACGCGTTGATAAGCGAGCACCCACATTGCATCCACCGCCATCTAGAGGACCTTGACTCCTTGGGAAAACTATTTAATTAAACTCTTAGTTGACAAATAATAGACTGCTTCCTCGAAAGTATTTGATTACTTCTAGGTGGGAGTGCGTTAGAAACTTCGCGCGTCTTTTCGTTGTCATGGCAACGTTACTTTTGTTATAATGTAATTTCCATCTACAACTACTTATCGGATCAAAATAAAATTAACATATTCGTGACCGGACGGACATTCTAAATGATTTGTCTATCTCAGATTTTGTCGCCGTTTAGTTAAAAAAAAAAAAATCGGTTAACTTTAATGTAACTTTTTAACTTTTTGAACGATTTTGCCACAAAACTAATGGCATTCAATCGAGAACGAAGCTTGCGGATGGTCAAAATTTCAACTCGATCCGAGCCTCCGTTCGAACGTTATGGCGAGACATACAAAAAAAACAAACAAACAAAAAACAAACAAAAAAACAAACAAAACAAAACCAGTGACTAATTTTTCCGGCAGAGTCAAATGGAAACGCTCGCTTCGCTCGCTTAATAATAACATCAGGTACACAAACAAAGTGACAACAAATAAAATACAAAGAAGCTGATTATATCAAATCATTTATTTCAAAACATAGTTAACCTTACCACATTTCAACGATTTACCTACTTTCCTATTAATAACTTTTATAAATGATTTTTGGAAAATCTGTACATGTTTCCTTTGAATTATGGAAGTGGATGGATAGCAAATAACGCAAATGTTTTGCTTATGTCTCTATCTATACATGGAATTCTATGCCTATATAATGCCAGTATCATGATACACATGCCTAAAAATAATATCATTCGTTTCGTAGTCAGCAAAAGTAATATGTTACTTTGATGGCTGACCCCACGTTGAGTTGCCGTACCAGTGCACATTCTCCAATTAGAACGTGGTCATACCATGGTTATACACACTTCCCAAGCTAAAGAGGGCATAGACATTGGAATAACCCTACATTGGCCAACCTGTACTGTCATGGGACACGTGAATTACAATAAAATAAATCAATTTATCACACTTAAACCAAATACTTTGTTTAGCAATTCACACAACACTGCAAACATTTTAGTAAAGTTAGTCTTAAATATTTTCAAATACAACTTATCAGTAATAGTAACTTGTTTTAAAACAATATTTCAATATATAACATAATATTAAGAGCTTGGTCAAACCAGGGTTTAATGCAATGCAAGGGTGTATTCTTAAACACTCTTTGACTTCTAATTTTCCCCTAAAACATTCTAAACGGAGATTTGTTTAGTATATGGTCGTGAAAGTGAAAGAATCATTTGAACATGTGTAGTAATTTCCCAAGCTTATGCCGGACACATTAAATTAATGTACGGAAATGTTGTATAATAGAGACAATGTCCATATCCTTCTTAATCAACCTCCAGAAGTTTGATTTTTTGGGGTGTAAATAGAGGCCATGCATTACATGGTCAGATGGTAGTGAAATTCGCTGGATTTGGTGATGAATACATTTTACAAGGCATTTAAAATTATTAAAAACAACCTGGTGGTATTCATCCAACAGTATCAAGTCAGTCGTGCATCAGAGTAGTGAGGGTCCGCCTTGTCAGTCGTCACCAGCACTGCCCCAGTTCAGTTGTCGGAGTGCAGTTGTAGTGCTTCCTAAGCATGTGCCCTTCAGTATCAAGTCAGTCGTGCATCAGAGTAGTGAGGGTCCGCCTTGTCAGTCGTCACCAGCACTGCACGTTTCAGTTGTCGAAACAGTCGGAGTGCTTCCTAATCATGTGCTTTTCACGCGAACTCTTATATTTAAAATATTTTTCACAATATAGACACGGGACTTGAGGTTCTTTTCCACATTCCACTTTTTCGTGTCGCCTCAGGTTTTTCTTCTGTGTGTAACCTTTATTGCAGACGAGGCAACGAAATATACGTGATGACACCAAGCCTGGCCAGCCGAGATCATTGCCTGAAACAAACCGTAAGATAGGTGAATAACACGGATCCGTCCTTCGTTTCAAATACATAATAATTAGTGAGGCAGTTCGTTGTTGTTGAAGTCGTAAGCCCTCACATAATGTAACTTCTGACAGATTCTATGATGAAATACGTATGATTCTATTTTACTTCCAAGCTCAGCTCCTGAGCGAATGACGCATGCCTATCACTGATCTCTAAATACGCTCATGCTTATAGTCGCTCAAGTTTCAGCATAACGCTCCGCCATGCGCCCTGACAACCTCATGCTCGAGGGCCGAGAATACACTTCATCACAAGTCAAAGCGCCTCTATTAGCTAGCTTTTTTTTTTTTTAGAACATGAATATATTTTTAAATTCGTTTTTTCTTTTAATGCAACGAAATACATTGCATTAACATCATATACGATAAAAATTACAATGTATGTATAAAAACATAACAGATTTAAATTCTAAAATATCTCTGTCAGGGTTAGCACAACAAATGACGAAATCCAACCACTCTACAACCGAAACCAAAATGTTTTAGCAGTAATCGAAGAAAGCAGGAACGACATTGATACAGATTTAGACATTTTAAATTAGTATCTACTAGGAAAACGCTTTAGTCCCGCCGCGTTGATGGATGAGCTTTTTTGTTCGTTTTTAGTTTTTGTAGGACCACTTTTCCTTTGCAAGTGCTTTTTGAATGCATTGTAGGTGATTGTTGTCAAGTTTCTATTGTTACTTGTTAATTGTTATTATAAACCTAAAAAAAAAACTCATATTAAAACCTTTATTTATATGGATTCTGGCTAACTTATTCAACTTTTCTTTCAAAAAGCAATACATCACCATTATCTTAATGTTCGTGTGAAATATGAACGTTGAAGCCCCACCCGATTGGTCAGATTCGGCCCAAATGTCACGAAAATATCGCACTAAAAATGGGAAAAAATCGTAAAAGTACAATATTCATGAGAAATATTTCTTCGATTGTACCAAAAAACGTGGCAGGTCTAAGTTCAAAGATTTCGAAGGTCCTCAGAAAATTTCATTGCAATTGGAGTATTGGTTTAGCCGGAATCGTGTTAACAAACACACTCAAAAATACAAAAAGAAAAAAACAAGAAAAACGAGTAAAAATTCGTAAAATTGCGGATTTGTATGAGAAATAATTTTTCGATTGCGCTCAAAAAGGTGGCATTTCTAAGTTCAAAGATTCAAAGGTCTCCAGAAAATTTCATCGCAATTGGAGTATCGGTTTAGCCGGAATCGTGTTAACAAGCACACAAAAATAAAAACAAAAACAAAAAAGAAAATCGAAATAAATCGTAAAATTGCGATTTTCAAGAGAAATAATTTTTTGATCGATTTTTTCGTACGGTGCAGTTCTAAGTTCAGAGATTTCGAAGGTCTCTTGGAAATTTCATCGCCCAAATTTGGAGTATCGGTTTAGCCGGAATCGTGTTAACAAACACACAAAAATACAAACAAAAAAAAAAAAGAAAATCGAAATAAATCGTAAAATTGCGATTTTCAAGAAAAATAATTTTTTTGATCGATTTTTCGTACGGTGCAGTTCTAAGTTCAGAGATTTCGAAGGTCTCCATAAAATTTCATCGCAATCCGAGTATCGGTTTAGCCCGGAATCGTGGGTTTACAGACACACAAAAATACAAAAAAAAAGAAAGGAAAAAAAAACATATCGGATTTTTTTCTCCCGTGTAGTGAAATGGAATCTTTGCTTCGCTCGCTACGCTCATCCAACAAACGTGCAGTTGTATTTGCAGTGTTCGCATCATATTATATTTGTATTTTATTTTGAAATCTCTTTACTTTCTACTTTTTTGTTTTCATTAATTTTCTTTTTGACCGTATTTTTTTGGTCCCGGGCTCTTCCTCTGCTTATGTAATGACGCTTGACTGTCGTGTGGTTTGTTCTTGTTTTAGCATTTATTTTGTAGCTTACACCGCTTACTCTCGTCTTTATCTTTCGCCTCATGTGTAGGTGGTTGCCCTTACTACTATTGCGCCTCGCAGTGCATGATTGTTTTGTCCTCTCATTTGTGCTTCTTGTGTTAATGTTTATGTTTCTTAGTACATGTATAGGCTGCAGAGGGCAGTATTGTTGCCTTATATCATCCAGACTTCCCTCCCTTTGGGCGGGAAAATAACAATAAATACAATACACATCGGGCAACACACATCATAGATATTAAATACCTATAGTAGGCTAGACCCCCCCCCCCCAAATACAAAAATTTGTAAAAAAAAAAAAAAAAAATGGTAGCCAAGCTTTCCTTCAAACGTCTTTGGCTGTGAATGTTGTGAGATATAGAATTTGAGCCAATCTTTTCATTCTTCCTCTCTAGTTTCGCATTGAAAAGAAGTAAGATCATTTCGCCTGTTGACGAGCGCCAAACCAACCATTTTCGTGGTAAAAAAAGTAAAAATGTTAAACTCAAAATCATAAAAAAAAATACTTGGCAATTGAATTTGGTTCAATAAAAGAACTTTAAAAAGTCAATGGCCAAGTAATTTTATGATTTTGAGTTTAGCATTTTTACTTTTTTTACCACGAAAATGGTTGGCTTGTAAATCCTCCTAGCTTGGCGCTCGTCAACAGGCGAAATGATCTTACTTCTTTTCAATGCGAAACTAGGGAGGAAGAATGAAAAGATTGGCTCAGATTCTATATCTCACAACATTCACAGCCAAAGACTTTTGAAGGAGAGCTTGGCTGCCGTGTTATTTTTGTTTTTTTGTTTTTTACAAATTTTTGTATTTAAGGGGGATATCACATTTTTTTGCTGTTTGTTTCATATCAAGGCGTGAAATACTTGTAAATGAAACTTCAAAGAAAGAGGGAAATTTCGAAATGTAATTTTCCATCTAAATTGCTCGGATGTACGGCCTAGACGGAATTTGATTCACTTTCTAATTTTTTTAGAATTAAATTGGTGGCTGCATAGCTCAGTTGGTGAGAGCAGAGCCCGGACGGCTAAGGTCATGCCTAATTTCATGCTGCATTAGGTGCCTTCATGGTGAATGCTGGAAATCAAGGGAAAAATAATATAAACTATTAGGGACGGTGGTTGAAAAAATGTGGTTTAGGAAATGAGAATAGGCCGATTGGGTTAAAACACATTAAAACATAATTTTAATAACTAATTTGAATCAAAATTCAATTTTGGGTTAGAGCTATGAATTATTTCAATTTTATGGGATGATTTAGGGGTGTTGGGGGTAGAATATCGCTTGCCTCTCGGCGGATTATTAATTCTGATATTTTTATCTACCCCCATGCCAAATTTCGCGCATGGAGCCCATGTGTTAGATATTTATTAATGGTTTTGAATTTAAATGGTTTAAATGGTTTTGGTTTTGAAAGCAAAAGTGCATGAGTCTGAGGTACATCTAAGTGTGGTCCAAGTTTCATAGTTCTAAGATGTACCGTTTTCTCTGTAGGCTCTTATTCCTCTCTGTCAGAATCCACATCCAGCTAGCCACCCAGCTAGCCAGCCGTAATGTTTTCGTCGATTTTTACGCACTTTTTAACACAGAACGGGTTATCGAATCGGGCTGATTTTTTTTTGGTAGGTCATGGACCACAAATCAGGTCATATGCCGAGTTTCAAGATTGTAAATATTTCGGGACGGCGTGTGCAGATAACTGAAAGGAAGGAAGGAGTAAAGAGGGTCGAGTTAGTCATCGCCTTCTAGCATCTTGCGCTTGGCTGAGGGCGAACGACCGTCGCCCTAGACCCGCAGTCTCCAATACGTCCACACAGGCGCGAGCGTACCAAATTGAAGCGTCAATCTAACCCATTTCAAAAGTATTTTTCTGGATTGTTTGATATGGTTTTAGCTAGTGCAGCATAGGATTTGACAAACAGAAACAATTAGAAGTTATTGCATAGAGAAATTTAGTAATCATTTCGTGTTAATGGCTCATATGTTCACCTGTCAACCTGACGGCCATCTTTAAAAATATTTGGGCTACAAATCGCTCCCATCTACTTAACATGCAAACTGTTATTTCAAGATGGCTTCTAATTGACACGCCAGTGGACCAATAACTGCGGATCTAGCCTACTATAAGATGTTAAATATCAATGACACATTGACTAGTCTAGTGACTAACCTCTCAATCCAGCCTCAACCACAATCAGTCATCAGGTACCTAAAGGTACCTTATTAGAGGTACCATTCTAACTATTAACCTAGACACAAACCTATGCTAGGATGTCGAAACTGCCTAGTCGAATCCTTTCCATTCGCTGCCCGGCGGTCATTACAAATCCCACATTTTTAAAAGATATAATAAGAGGAATTGCGTAGAAAATTGGAGTTGATAGTGCAGACAACATAGCAAAGGATAAATTTTATAAAGGGAGTTATTATCACAAGCAAGTCTTACATAAATAATTAGCCTTGGCAAACAGTACATAACTTAATTTAGAGTCCATTTTCTCTTTATTCTTCATAAATCAACATTTAAATGTAACATTTATTTCACAGTGCAATGACCGCATGTTAGCATTCATTAAGGCACGTGGAAAATAACAAGTATAATTTCTCTTTAAATACACCCTATGACTATGTTTAATTATGGGAAACCATTAAATCATTACTAATACCCATATACCCCAAATCACCAATACATTTCTGAAACCTCACAAATGCGCTACTGAATAACATGTAAATATTTTAAATCCTAAATGATGAAATGAAATGAAATGAAATGTAGAAATGTGTCGAAAACAATGACTTTAACACAGATTATCCAACCGAATTATATTCTCATGAATATATACACGATATCAATCCGTATGTTTGTTTAATGTCATGATTGTACGGAATAAATAAAAATAATAATATAGGCCTAACTTTTGGGAAATTTGGCATTTTTAACAGGACTCGCTGAGGCTAGCACGGGAAAAGTTACATTCACGTAAGTGTTTTAAATTTGACATTTTCACGAATTGAAACTTATGATTTGGGTTTTGCAGGCGTATTCTTTGCAAACCGATAATATATATGAAAGAACGTTCCTGTAAAAATGTAAAATATATTAGGAAGCGTTCATTTTGCAATTATCAAAACCCGAGCTTGTGACTTTTTCTCGCACTAGCTTGCCTACATTAAACCAGTCAATGAATTCGTAACTTATAACCTTAATACTTCTTAAAAATCTTAAAGACCTTATTATATTTTAGAACTTGTAATCAATCAACAATACTTTAAAAAAGTCAATGAATTCGTAGAATAGTTAGAATCTCAACCCCCTAAGGCCTAAATACTATGTACAACTTGTAACCAATAAACACAAGCGCCACAAGCGCCCTAGAAACCATATTGTTCCATCTCCAATTCAAAAAAATAAAAATTACGGCTAGGTCAAAAAACATTTTAAATCAATGAATTAGGCTATGGCAGAAATTTAAAATGATGAATGTGGCAGAATTTGTGAGAGTACTAAAGAATAACATAAAAAATTGCCTAAAAATAATAATATGCTCTGTCTAAGCAATTTGATTTTTCGATTGATTATTTTTTTTTTTAAGAAGGTAGTTTGAACAGTATGGTTCTAGGGCGGCGAACTATACAAATAGGTTTCCTAAGTTGATTTTTAACAAACTTTTTCAAAAATTGTATACAATGTTCCAACCGACTCATATATTGTAGATTCTTCAAAAGGACATAAATTTTTGGTATATCGGACTACAATGAGTTGCAAAACTTCAATTCAACACCATTAGTAGATGAACAACTCAATAGTCATTGTACCACTGCCCCTGCATATGCACCCTAACAGTGGTCTTTCAGTAATGGTATATACAATGTTTTCCAACATGACTAATATATTGTAGGTTTTTTCAATAAGAACACATATTTTTGGTATATCGGACTACAATGAAGTTGCAATAACTTCAATTCAACACAATTAGTAGATGAACAACTCAATAGTTTATTGTACCACACCACTGCCGTAGCATATGCACGTAACAGTGGTCTTTCAGTAATGATGTATACAATGTTCCAACATGACTCATATATTGTAGGTTCTTCAAATAAGGACACAATTTTGGTATTTTGGACTACAAAGAAGTTGCAATACTTCAATACAACATTAGTAGATGAACATCTCAATACTCATTTTTCCATTCCAACAACAAGTATAAAGGTACCCAACAACTAGGGAACAAACACATGTTCACACGTTTGGAAGATCATAGATGCAGGAATGACAATCCCCGGGACCATACACAACTATACAATATCTACTTAATAATCTTAAAAACCGTATATATTTATGAACTTGTAATCAATCAACAATACGTTTTAAAAAATCAATGAATTCGTAGAATGGTTAGAATCTCATACCCCCTAAGGCCTAAATAATCATGTACAACTTGTAACCAATAAACACAAGCGCATAGTTGTAAGTAAGTAAAGTAAGTGAACCTAAGGAATAGTTCTCAGCGTCACAAGGAATTGAACTTGCAATAAGCGAATAGAACTGACTTGTTATGATCATTGGATGACCTCGAACAAACCTGATTTTGAAGCAGAATGCAATAGTTGACTGGACCGCTTTGAAACACTACTGAGTGCTGATCTGATTGTGCTTTGGAGTTGTGGTTTTTCACAGGTATGTCAAGTAAAAATATGCGTAAAAATCTGCTGGTTTGATAATCAAGCGATTATTTAATCGACATTTACCATGAAAAAAAAGTTGACCCGGGTTGATTCAACCATTTCATGGCTCTATCAGATGTCGTAACTTAACTATTACAGGTCAATACGATATTACTTACTAACCAATCAAGAGTCGTGTATTCCTTATAGCAATATTAATTCCTTGAGACTTTGTGCGAACTGGGAACCTCACTACTCTTGTCCTCTCTCATCTTCTGACGCTAACACCGTCGCGACGTCCAGCATCCACAGCGAGTGCTTGCTCTTCATGTGCTTGTTGAGCGACGCCTTGTACGTGGTGCAGTAAGAGCAGAGCGTACAGAAGAGGCTCGGTTCTCGGCCGCACTCAAACCTCACGTGACGCCTCAATGACGAGTGGACATTGTGCGAACTGGGAACCTCACTACTCTTGTCCTCTCTCATCTTCTGGAAACCCCCTCCG
>JAMZAV010013748.1:0-13216 GCA_024449915.1 Sweltsa coloradensis | reverse complement strand
TTGCCCCGGACTTTTAAAAGGGTTTTCCTCAAATATTTTTTGTTGGAATAGGGTTAGGGGTGCCCCTGAAAAAAAAAACTCAATTTCCCCAAAAAATCCCATTTGGGGGAAAATTTCCGCCATCTTAAAAAAATCTCCGATAGTTTAGTTTGCGGGATGTTTGTAAAAAAAGGGTTTGTTTCCCAAGTGCCCAAAAATTATTTGTTTTTTTTTTTTTTTTTGGTTTTTTTAATTTGAAACCCCCTTATTGAAAAGAAAAAGTTAAGGTTATGGGAAAAAAACCCCCAAAACCCTTGAAAAAATTCAACCATTTTGAATTTTTTGGTTTTTCTGTTTATAGCGGGGCGTTTGAAGTGACCAAAAAGGCCCAACCCAAAATTTCCTTGTTTTTATTTACCCCCCCCAATTGTTTGGGAAATAATTAAATTTTCATTTTACCCTCATCAAAAAAACCCGGGGTTTTTTTTTAAATTTTTGGGAAAATCAATGCCACAAAAATAGCAACCAGCAAGTTCCAAAGTTTTTTTTGCAGAAAAAGTTTGAAAACCCCAAGAAATTTGAAAAAAATTTTAAAACTTTAAATATAATAATAAATTTTTTAAAGAGCTTTTCACTGCACTTTTTAAATAAAAAAAAAATTTTTGTTAAAAACAATATTTGGGGAAAAACCTTTTCAGTTTTTCTTCAATGGGTTTTAATTGGGCCCATTTGGGCAAAAAAAAAATCATCATTTAAACTTAGTTTTTTCCCCTTTTAAATTTTCACCACATTCAGCATTTTCCCACAAAAATTGTAAATCCCCAAGAGTTTTAAAAAAAAGAAAAAACTTGTTCAAAAAAACACTTTTACGCATTCCTTTTTTTAAATTTAGGGAAAGTTATTTAAAACCATCCCCCCTACACATTTCTTCTTGAAATGAATTCGGGCCGGGGACAAAGCCTAAAAACCCGGGTTTGACTTTTAAGGCTCTCGCCAAAACATTCCACTTTTCATTATCTTTTTCCATTGCCACACAAATTTTTTGCAAACATCACTCGTCTACTAAAAACGTTTTTCGTCGTCTTCTAAAGGGGGGGGCCGCAGTTGAAAAAAAAACCAATATCCCGTGAAGATTTCACACTTTTATTTGGAAGCAAGTTTGCCCCATTTTTGGATTTAAAATTTGGGGGCTTCCCCTTTCCCGGGTTTTACAGATGATGATACAATTTGTGAGGTATTTTTATCTGGTGCGGGGAGCCTTAATTTTGGGATTGGCTTTTAATTTGTCCATTTTTAATTTTTCCACTCCCAACCGGCAGGATTGGGGGTTGAACCCCAATCCATTCAACAACGAAATCTGATGAAGTGACCCATGGCATCCCCGGGGACGTGTTTTCGGGTCTTTTTCGAGGGTTTTTGGGTTTAGCCTTTCAAATACCACCATTTTTGAGTTTTTACTTTAGTTTTTAATTTTTTTTATTTATTTTTTTAAAGCAAATAGAAAACTTTTTAACATATCTCCCTGTACGTAGAGTGTCGTTTTCCAAAACCAAACCGGCGGGCGCAACAAGAAACCCCCCGTCGAGGGGCAAAAGGCCCCCAATTTGGGGGAAGGTTTTGTTCAGCGGGAAAGAATTTCTTGCAGGGGCCCTTTGAAGAGGGGGGGACTTGGTCCCCTTGCTTTTTAAGAAAAATTCTTTAAAAAAAATTGTTAGGGGTCTTGCCCCCTTTCGTAGGTGAGATATCGGCAAGCTCCTCGTTTTTTGGGCGTTTCCCAAAAAATTTTGGGGGTGAAAGGCTGCAGGGTTTGGACGGGGGATTTTCCCAATCATTGGGGGCCCGGGATAAAAATTTTGGGACGTTTGGGCCAAAAATTTAAACCTTGTTTTGATTTTTTTAAATTTGATTTAAAAGGGTTTTCCCAAACCCAAATTCCCTTCAGGGGATTTTTTAATTTTCCACATCTCTACCCACATTTCGCAATTCCCCACTTGTTGTTTGAACCACATCGTTTAAAAAGGGAACACAAGCAGAGGTGGGGGACGCGTTTGAAAGGGACGGGGAAAACGACCCAGTCCGTTTCTTTGTGGTGTCTTGGGGGGAATTTCCCTTTGGGGGAAACCTTCCCACCTGGGGACGTGTTTTCGGATGTGGCCAGGATGACTCCAAAAAAACCCCTTTCCAAAAGATCTAAAAAACCTTTGCGATGGGCAAAATTGAATGAACCCATTTGGAAAGGGGTCACTTCAGAAACCCCCGGCCCTTTGGGAAAGGGGCCCCCGGGACCCAAATCGAAAATAAGGGGGGGGACAGTGAAAATGATAATAAATAGTGATGGCGATTTTACTTATTTTGGGCCCATTAAGGGGCGTCGTCGGCAAAATTTAATTTAAAGGGAAAAATTTGGAAGGGGGGGGGGGGAATTTTAATTTACTTCATACTAAAAGGGGAACGCGATAAAAATTTTTTTTGGGAACAGCAGTTATTTATTTTATTTTAAAAATTTGGTACGACATTTCGATGGAACAAAGTTTACTGCTGGAATGAGGTGAATTTTAAGGTAAACCAACTAAGAAGTATTTCTATTTAAAAATTTTTAATTGGAAAAATCTTTTATTCCCCAATAAGTTTTTTTTAAATTTGGGGAATTTTTTGGGTTTGGGAAAGGGGGTTTTCGGAAAATAACATTGAACTTTTCTGGTTGCGATTTTTGGGTCAAGATTTGAAAAATCGAATTAAAAATTTGGGCTATTATTTAAGGAGGGGGAGGGTAAAATTTTAAATTTTTTCCCTCAAAAGGGGTTGTTAAAAAAATTTAAAAGAGGAAAAAAAATTTTTTATGTTTAAAGGGTTAATTTGGTCGCCTAAAAAAAAACCAAAAAAAAAAAGGTTTGGGAATTTTTTTTTTAAAAAATGGCGGGGGTTTTTTTTCCCATGAAAAATTAATTTTTTTATACAAAAAGAGTGCAAAAAAAACAAGGGGAAAAAAAAAAAAGTCATTTGGGGGCCTTTGATCCAAAATGTTTGAAACAAAACCCAAAACGTGAAATACAGCATTGGGGGGAGTTTTTTTTTTAAAATGGCGGGGTTTTCACCCAAGTGGGATTTTTTGGGGGAAATTTAGTTTTTTTGATCAGGGGGCATCCCCTTTAACCGGGATTCCCGCCCAAAAATATTTGAGGGGAAAATTAAAAAGGGCTGGGGGTTTTTCCCCAAAAAATTTTCAAACGGGGGCCCGTTCTAATTGCCTTTTTCAAGAGCTTTTTTAAAAACCCGTAGGGATGTTTTTCAAGTTTTTTATTTTTTACTTTTTATTTTTATTTTTTTGTACCTCAAAAAAATTCCCAAAATTAAAAAACCTTTTTTCTTGGACCCGGCAAACTTTTTTAAAATTTTTCTTTTTTAAAAAAACAATAAAAATTTAACCCTTCCTAATGTTTCATGTAAAAAAAGAAAAGTTTTTTGGCCCCCCCCGTTTTGGGCAGGAAATTTTTTACCCCAAAGTCACGAAAATAAACGCACTTTAAAAACGGAAAAAAAATTATAAGTACGATAAAAAATTTTTTTTCGATTTTTCCCAAAAAACGTAAAGGTTTTAAGTTCAAAGATTTCAAAAAAGGCCCCTTTTAAATTTTCATCAAGATCGGATATGCCGTTTTCCTTTGGGGGAGAGCAAAAAAAAAAAATTGGAGCTAAATTTTTTTAGGGGTCATGAAAAAAGAAAACTTGCTTTGCCAATTTCCAAAATTTAATTTGGGCTCACCCCCCTTAAAAAAATTTGGAGGGAAATTTTAGTATGTTTTAAAAAGGATTTTTTTTTTGTTAAACCATTTTTTATCAAAAATTTGCTTCCGTTGAATTTTTCCCCGGGGCAAAAAATTTTATGAACACCCGGGGCAAAAGTTTTGGGAGAGTTGGCCAGGGGAAAAATTTCTGCGACCCTTTGGTGTTATGATATTTTATTTAACTACGACTCTCGCAAACAATTTGGGGGGTTACACATCAATGCTCTCGCACGCCGGCCAGGCGAAGGCAGGCGATCACTCCACGATTGCCCCTTTGGGTTTTTTTCTGTATTCTGACTTCTAATAAGCAAGATAAAATCTATTATCTATTATAATCACCAACCCCTGACCTCCCCATACCCTCCCTTGCCCTCTGTCCTTTGCCACCTACCTCAATGGCCTCCCCTTGCTTGTGGCTGGTTCTAACCAGCACACTGGCCTGCTCACCCCGCGACCCCCCCCCCCCCCCACCCCACGTAACATAACCCCTAACGTTCCTCCCTTTTGAAAAAAATTGAGTATTTCAACTTTTTGTTTCAAAAGGCACAGCATCACCATTACCAATGAATGTCCATGTAAAATATTACCGTTGTAGCCCCACCCGTGTGGTCAGAATTGTCCCCAAAATCATAAAACATTTAAATCAAGTGATTTCAATCGTTTCCCCTATAGTTTCATCAAGATCGGAGTAGCCGTTGGCCCGGTCGTGAGCTAAATATCACAAAAATATCGCATTAAAAATCGAAAAAAAATCGTTAAAAAAAAATTTAAAATTTTAAAAAAAAATTTTAAATTAAAAGTCAGTGAAAAAATTTGAAGTTTTTTTGTTTTGCTCATCCAACAAGAAAGCCAATCCCCTTAGGGCTTGCTAAAACCCATGGCCAAGTGCAAATCATATGACAGGTTTGGGTAGGTAGTATAGTACTGTATGTAATTATTTGTATTTTTTTTAGTGGGCCCTAACTAAACTTGTAAACAAGTTGAATAAACAACACTACTAGTGATTAGTTACCTAGGGTGAGCATTTTTTCTCCAATTAACTTAATAATTAGTTCCAGCAATTTTTGTTCACTGCGACTTTTATCCCCAGCTGCGCTATTGTACTAACCCCCACCGCCGTCGGATCCCCTTGTAAAGGCGGATGTAGGTGTAGACGGCGGGATACCCCCAAATTGCGGGTGTCATGGCTGTCAAGCGCCCAGACCCTACTGTTTTTACTGTCGGTTTGCAAGTTTTTATTTTTTAAAGAAAAATGCCCAATTGCTGTGTGATTTTGTGTTAGGAGAGAGGATAAATACTGTCGTGTTATTACTACAGATAAAAATACAATCATTTTAATTTACTGAAAAAATTGTGTCTTTATTTGGCCTCCTGCCTACGTAAAACCTTTCTCATGTCAACAAATCAAACACGGCTAGGACTAAGCCCCAGGCTTTGCTGAGGCTATGCAAAAAGGGCCCTAGGCCTAATTGCTAATTTATAATACCATGATATTGATATGCCTAGGGTTTACAAACCCCACTGGGAAAAAAAAAATAGAAAATATTTGGCTCTATAGGTATATGTATTTATAGGTATGATATGATTCTATTGTTTTCCCTATAGGGGCTTTAAAAACTATAGGAACTATGGGTGTTCTATAGGTTTTTAAATATACTATAGGAAACTATAGGGTGTTGCTATAGGGTTTTATAAGTGTATTTTTCACTTTTCATATAGAATCCTAACCTTGTAGAAATATATATTTTATGGGTCACAACGAAAAGTGAAAGCCCAAATTTTGTATAGGATTCTGGGAAAGGTTTTTATTGAGAAACTATAGGGAAAATGGGGATCTATGCACATATAATGTATAAGTGTTTTATAGGACATTATAGGACCCTATAGTTATCGATAGGGTTTTACTCGTTTCTCTATTAATTTTATATGTGTATGTCTATATAATATTATGTAGGTACGTATAGAAGGGATAAACAGGTTTCTATACATTTTTATATGCGGTTATATGTATGTGTCAATACACAATTCTATAGGTAAGTATACGTTTTTATATTAATTTATATGTATGTCTTTATAATATTATGTAGGTACCTATAGAAGGGTCCTACAGGTTTATATACATTTTTATAGGTTCAGGCTATAGGTTTCATATAGTGTATTTGTCACTTTTCATATAGAATCCTATACTTGTATGAATATATATATTATTCTATAGGTATCTATAGGCCACAATGAAATGAGAAAGCCATATATGTACCTATAGGATTATATACGGTTGTATATTGCGAAAGCTATATGTATCAAAAGGTATCTATGCACACATACATGTATAAGTGTTTATACGACATTACAGGACCCTGTTATCGATAGGGTTTTACTCGTTTGTATATTAATTTATATGTGTATGTCTATATAATATTATGTAGGTACGTATAGAAGGGATAAACAGGTTTCTATACATTTTTATATGCGGTTATATGTATATATGTTATTATAATATTCTTAAGGTGCCTATAGTAAGAGGCCCTACATATTTCTATACGTTTTTTATATGCTCTTATATGTATATGTTATTGTATATTCTTTAGGTACCTATAGAAGGGCCCTACATTTTTTTTTTTCCTTTTTCATATGCAGTTATATGTATATGTTATTATAATATTCTTAAGGTACTTATAGGTACAAGCCCTACAGGTGAAAAAAAGTTAAATAACAATCGGGTAACATGGTTACTAAGGCTTCTAGAATGAATCTGAAATAGTTTTGTTTGAGATTAGTCACAATAATTAATCAGGTAATAGTAGTTTGCTCTCCTCGTTAATTTGCATTGAATCTGAATAAATAATCGTATTATTAATCAGGATGTTCACTCTTACTTCGGCCTGTAGAATGAATCTGGAACAGTGTTGATTGAGATTAGTCACAATTAATCAGGTAATATGGTTTGCTCTCCTCATGCGTGGTGTTAATTTGCATTCAATCTGAAATAAATGATCGTATTATTTATCAGGAGTGAATCAGGATGCTCACTCTTGGCCTGTAGAATGAATCTGTAACAGTTTTATTTGAGATTAGTCACAATGGTTTACTCTCCTCAAGGCATGTTGATTTGCATTCAATCTGAAATAAATAATCGTATTATTTAATTAGGATGTTCACTCTTACTAAGGCCTGTAGAATGAATCTGGAACAGTGTTGATTGAGATTAGTCACAATTAATCAGGTAATATGGTTTGCTCTCCTCATGCGTGGTGTTAATTTGCATTCAATCTGAAATAAATAATCGTATTATTTATCAGGAGTGAATCAGGATGCTCACTCTTGGCCTGTAGAATGAATCTGTAACAGTTTTGTTTGAGATTAGTCACAAATCACAATTAATGGTAATACTAGTAGTTGTTTGCTCTCCTCATGCGTGGTGTTAATTTAAATTCAATCTGAAATAAACAATTGTACTAATAATCAGTATGTTCACTCTTCCTTAGGCCTGTAGAATGAATCTGAAAGTGAAAGTGAATTAGATTATTCATAATCCGATCATAGTGTACCGGATTTACTTTCCTCAAGGCGTGTTTTCATAAAACAACCAAGGGACTTTTTTGCAATCCTGTAACAATGTTCTGCTTGTTGTCAATAAACCTGGAAACAGAATAATGAGTTCAATTAGCGACAATCACGGGAAATGTGGATCGCCCTTTCGATCATGCGATTATTTTACGAATCTTGAAATATTGTTTTGCATGGTGTATAGTACAACGTACAAGCCCTGCCTGCCTGCCCTGTTTGCGTTGAAAGCCAGTTTGTTACTGAGCCACTCGCCTCGCCCACGCATCTCTCGAGTCGCACGGCACCGGTTCGGAATGCGTCTCCCCCGCCCCTGCTAGTCCTCACCCTACCGCCTAGCCATCAGCCAACCTTTTGTATTCGGGCTGGGTAGCCTTGAGCGGTAATTTATTCAACGGTTTAGATATTTTCAAATAACCCTTCACAACAGCAGATTTTCCGTAAGTTCAGTAATCTGTGTGTGTTAGGGGTGGGGGGGTGGGGGGGGGGGGGAATACAAATTTCTTCCTCTGTTGCACCTCTCCCGACAGATGTGGAAATAAATAAATTACGTCCGTGACACCTGCTAGTATTTATTCATTCAACTGGTCTAGACAAACAAATGGCTACTTTAATTAATGGAAGTTTTGGGGGAATTTCCAAATCTATGCGCTTTATTATGTCAAAATTTTGGATACAAACAAGGAAATATTATGTCTCCTAAAAATATATTATTTCGTTAAAAAAAAAATTGTATTTAGAGTCTACCCAGTACCCACTCAGTCATATAACTGATTTTCAGTGGGGGACAGTAAACCAAAGCATTGAATAACCAGTAAAGGGATTGGATACACAAAGACCAAAGCATCCAAGCCAACCCTGTAAGCCCCGACGCAATCGACGAGTGAGCGATAACCAACCAAAGATCGATATTTTTTGGATGAGCGTAGCGAGCGAAGCGAAGATTCCATTTAACTACACTGCAGAAAAAATCCGGAATGTTTTTTTTCTGTATTTTTGTGTGTGTTGTTTAACACGATTCGACCTAAACCAATACTCCAATTGCGATGAAATTTTGTGGAGGCCTTCTAAATCTCTGAACTTAGAACTGCCACGTTTTATGAAAATCGAAATTTTACGATTTTTTTCGATTTAAAAAATATTTCTTCGGCTTATAACACCTACATGCTTTATCCGATTCAAATGATTTTTCACAGAACCTTTATTTTATGAATTTATATATTCGTGTGAAATTTGAGCGTAATCGAAAAATTATTTCTTTATGAAAATCGCAATTTTAAGCTTTTTTTGTTTTAAAAAAATTACGCTCATCCAACAACGCGCCTGAAAAAGCGCTTGCGAAGCTTCCTAGTAATATGAAATAAAGTAATCAGTGGTATCCCACATAACAAAAAAATCAGACAAACCTTACACAAATAAAAGCAATGAGATCTAACAGAAATGCCAAGCTTATGTACCCTTCTACATTTTCGCAATCTTAATACGTAAATTCACTTTGTCCTGTGCATCCTTGCAAAGCGTACAAAAATTTTATTTGCAACTATTTTTTAAAATGGAAAAGTTTGTGCAAATTTATTTTGACAAGCTTTGCAAGGATGCACAGGGCAAAGTGAATTTATGTATTAAGATTGCGAAAATGTAGGAGGGTACATAAGCTTGGCATTTCTTTTACATCTCCATTGCTTTTTCAAGTTCCATTACATAATTATTTGGTACTAGGCAGCTTCGCAAAAGTTTTTTCATGCGGGTTGTTGGATGAACGTAATTGATGCATTTAGATGCCAATTGGTATGCAGATTTTCTGTTGTTTGGTGAAAAATCATTACTAAGTCGAAGAAATTTTTTACAAAACGAAAAAATCGTAATTTAAAGAAAGAAAAAATCGTAAAATTGCGATTTTCATGAGAAATAATATTTCAATTGCGCTTAATTTCACACGAATATATTAATTCATAAAATTAAGGTTCTGTGAAAAAATCATTACAATCGGATAAAGCATTTAGGTGTTATAAGTAGAAGAAATCTTTTTAAAATCGAAACAAATCGTAAAATTGCGATTTTCAAGAGAATTAATTTTTCGATTGCGCTCAAAAACGTAGCAGTTCTTAGTTCAGAGATTTCGAAGGCCTCCAGAAAATTTCATCGCACTTGGAGTATCGGTTTAGCCGGAATCATGTTAACAAACACACAAAAATACAAACAGGAAAAAAAACTAAAAAGAAAGAAAAAAAACATTTCGGATTTTTTCTCCAGTGTAGTAGAATGGAATCTTCGCTTCGCTCGCTACGCTTATCCAAAAATACAATAATTTTTCAAAGTCGATTCAATTGATATGGTATTACCAATTAACAATAGAATTTTAAAATATCTAGTGGTCCAAAGACTGTTTTTTGTAAACTAGGAAAACGTTAAAGTCCGTCGCGTTGATGGATGAGCTTTTTTTGTAAGTTTTTAGTTTGCGTGGGATCTATTAACTTATCAAGTGCCTTTTGAACGCATTGTTGGTGATTGTTGTTAAGTTTCTATTGTTACTTGTAAATTGTTATTATAAACCTAAAAAAACTCATATTAAAACCTTTATTCTATGGATTCTGGCTATCTTTTTCAATTTTTTTCTTCCAAAAAGCAATACATCGCCAAACTTTAATGTTCATGTGAAATATGAACGTTGTAGCACCACCCGTTTGGTCAGAATCGGCCCAAATGTCACGAAAATATCGCACAAAAAATCGTAAAAGTACGATATTCATGAGAAATATTTCTTCGATTGTACCAAAAAACGTGGCAAGTCTAAGTTCAGAGATTTCGAAGGTCCCCTCCAATTTTCATCAAGATCGCATATGCCGTTTGCCCGGTAGACAGCGAACAGACAGACAGAAAAACAAACAAACAAACGAAAAAAACAAAAAACACCCGAGCTAAATTGTTTTGGGGGTCGATGAAATTGAAGTCTTCGCTACGCTCATCCAACAATGAAGGTGATCATTCTCAAGTAACTATATACTTGTTGATTATATTCTTGTGAAAGGCTGTTATTTAAACCTTTATTTGGAAGGCTTCCAGCAAACTTTTTCAACTTTCAAAATGCACCTTATCACTGAAAAATATGAACGATTGTAGCCCCACCGTTTGGGCAGAACCGCTGGCCGATGAAAACTGGCGAATTTGACAGTAGCAGCAAAGTGGTTGGAGCAGCAGTAGTAGTAGCAGTAGTAACATAATTAAAGTGATTTTGAGCATGTTTCAAGCCATTTTTTTCACCAAGAAGGAATGCTCGTACCTCAACCAAATTTGGCATGTGTTGTCAGGTACTTAAATCCCCTCGATTTTGATAGTTTTCAAGTTCACATCACGTTTCATGACGGCTGGATAACACCTCGAAATCACTTTAACTCCGCTTGCTGTATAAGGTGCATGAGTGTGTAGCGCACCACGGCTTGGCTGCGGCGCCCTAACGGGCACCTAGATGGACGGTGCGAACACCCGCGAATCAACGCCAGAATCAACAAGGCCGATTCAGAACAACTTTAAATTTATTATGTGCCTCGTTGCTAGGACGTCTTTAAAGTCACCGTTACAAACTCAACTGATGGACTGAAGTCCAAATCAAAGTTTAAAAAACTACTGACTATGGCGGGAATTGAACCCTGGACCTTCTGCATTGGAAGCAAGATACGCTAACCAAAGACCAACGAGCCACACAAAATTAGTTAATAACTATAACTTGTAATATAATATATCTGCATATTATTTACGATTAGAGATGACGCCTCCGATTCAAAAATATTAAAATCGGAAATTATTTAATGAGCGTACGAGCGAAGCGAAGATTCCATTTAACTACACTGGAGAAAAAATCCGGAATGTTTTTCTTTTTTCCTGTTAATATTATTGTGTGTTTGTTAACACGATTCCGGCTAAACCGATACTCCAATTGCGATGGAATTTTATGGTGGCCTTCGAAATCTCTGAACTTAGAACTGCCACGTTTTTGAGCGCAATCAAAAAATAATTTCTTATGAAAATCGCAATTTTACTATTTTTTTTTCGATTTTTAAAAAAATTCTTCGACTTATAACACTAACATGCTTTATCCGATTGTAATGATTTTTTCACGGAATCTTTATTTTATGAATTTATATATTCGTGTGAAATTTGAGCGCAATCGAAAAATTATTTCTCATGATAGTCGCAATTTTATGATTTTTTTCGTTTTTTTTTAAATTTCTTCGACTTATAACACCTACATGATTTATTTGATTGTAACGATTTTTTCACAGAACATTAATATTATGATTTAATATATTCGTGTGAATTTTGAGCGTAGTCAAAAAATTATTTCTTATAAAAATCGCAATTTTACGCTTTTTTCGTTTTACGCTCATCCAGCAACGCGCCTGAAAAAGCGTTTGCGAAGCTTCCTAGTTAATTTCAAACTACATAATATCTATGCTGATGGTGATCTCATTAAAATAGTTATAGATTAGTCACTCTACGGTTATAGCGAATGTAACTTGTACGCCCGTACGTCTTGTGTAGCCTACTTTGTAGACCAACAACTTCATTATACACAACTTGTTTTCATCCATAATAATAATTTCATACCATAATTTTATGTAGATCTACTGAAAAATATAAATTTCCTATACTTACAGGAAACTATAGTCTCCGATAAATCATTATTCATAAAGATACCTACTAAAACAAAATAAAGTATAAAACAAATATACATATTGTTACAGGGACCTATCGTCTCGTTTTTTATTATACCTATACTTGAACTTATAGGTTCCTCAAACATACAGGAACATACAGGAGTCTTGTATATAATTATACATATAGATGCCTACTTAAACATATAGGTTCTTGATTCTTACAGGAACCTATAGTCTCTTAAATATGATTATGCATATAAATACCTACTGGAACATACAGGTTCCTTATTCGTACAGGAACCTATAGTCTCGTATATATAATTATACATATAGATACCTACTGTAACATACAGGTTCCTCATGCATACAGGAACCTATAGGCTCGTATTTATCATTATACGTATAGAAACTTACTAAAACATATAGATTCCTTATTCTTACAGGAACGTATAGCCTCAGATAAATTATTACACGTATAGAAACCTACTGAAACATATAGGTTCCTTATTATTACAGGAACCTATAGTCTCGTATGGGAGACCGTATGAAAATCCGGCCGTCATAGAGTGCGCTGCGAGCGGTGACGTTCACTCTAGTGTAGTGGGCGTGCGCACTCGCCATCTAAATACACGCGCAATCTGTCACAGGAATCTCATTGCTCCGAACATTCACATATATTGAGTGTTTTTTTAGTATGGATGTATGTTTTACTCACATATGAAAAGTTATTCAAGATGAGTCAAGTGTTGTGTGCCTAAATGCAACAACCGTAAAAGAGGCCATAAGTTTCCAAAAGATAAAAGTAAACATTTAAGTGGTTATACGCACGTCGTGGCAAATAGTTACCCACTATAGGCACAGTGTTGTTTGCCACCTCCACTTCAAAGAAGACGTTTACAAACTGCCCAATTATTATGGTATTTATAATATTATGACTACATTTCCTATTAAAAATATCGATCTTTGGTTGGTTATCGCTCACCCGTCGATTGCGTCAGGGCCTACAGGGTTGGCTTGGCTTGGTCGCTTTGGTTTATACTGTCCCCCACTGAAAATCAGTTAGGTATATGACTGAGTGGGTAGACTCTAAATACGAATTAATTAATTTATTTATTTATTGTAAGTATGGTCAGTAATCGCCTACTTGGTCCAGACTTGGCTGTCAGTCCAGTAGGCGTATGCCTGCGCATCACACAAAAACTTCTCAAAGGGTATGTCACCGCTAAAAATTTT
>JAMZAV010013747.1:0-16039 GCA_024449915.1 Sweltsa coloradensis | reverse complement strand
AAAAGGCCTTTATAATTAGGACCAAGGGCCCCTTTTTGAAATATTTTAAGTCGTAATTTTATTGTTTTACAGACAGGGATAATTTGCTTTTTTGTAGGTTTTTTTTGTGAGACAAAATTTACGCAAAAATTTTTCCCAAAAAATTTTAATTTTCACGAATTTCCCAAGCCTGGCTTAAAACAAGAAAAAAGAGAGGTTCGAGCATCCGGAAGCTGGTAGTTTTTTTTTTTTTTTTTTTTTTTTAACTTCTGATTTAGCCCAAGTCCATCTTTCTTTTTTTAGGAGTTTGTAAACGGTACTTTGGAGCCGTCCTAGCAACGAAGCACTAATAAATTTAGGTTGTTTGAATGGGCCCCTTGTTGTTCTGGCGTTGATCGCGGGTGTTCGCACTGCCCAAACCCCTGTTTGCTATTTCCCTATTAAAAATATCGATTTTTGGGTTGGTTATCGTCACTCGGATTGCGTGGGGGCCGCGGGGTTTGGTTTGGGTCGCTTTGATTTAAAGCCCCATAAAAAACAGTTATAAATGAGTGGGGCCCTTAAATAAAAAAAAAATTTTTATTTTATTATATTTATAATAGCTATCATACGATATACAATAATAATCAGTACATGGTTTTGAATAATAGCCTAATTAAATCGTAACAAAACACGTTTTAGAGGATACATAAATCTAAGAAAAAAAACTTCAGTTAAGATTGCGGTTGTGACGGGTTTCGAAACCCGAGACCTCCCAAATCAGTCAAGCCATGACCCAAACACTTGTCGTATAACATACATTGGCGAAATTTTGCCCTTATTTTTGCGGAGGAACATTTTTTATCCTCCAAAGATCAAAGGTCAGCACAATAGTAAAAGGGGATTTTACACTTACGGATAGTCAGTGGTATCATCAAAAATAATTTAGGGTATACCTCTTTCCTGAGTAACGAGCACGTTTGGGAACAATGGGGAGTTGAAGGGGGGTTGGCCCCCAGAGTACGGGGCGAAGCGACAGCCCGGCAAAAATTCGTCAAAGTGAATAGGAGTTTTTTGAAAATTTTTGTTCACAAAAACCAAAAAAATTATATGAAAAAATTGCAAAAAAAGAAAAATGTATCAACATAATTTAAATAATATTTAAAAAAATAACTAATATCAAATAAAAGTTGCGCTCCCCCCGCCCCCTCTGACCAAATTCGCACTCCTTTTAGTTACCCCACTGTTATATGAAGCAGTGTTATAAAAGAAAACAGTTTAGGTATTTCACAGTCAGCAGCACAAAGACACTTATACTGCTTCTTTCCCCGGTGTTAAACCCTTATTTTTATTATGTAGAATGGGCCCAAATGACACGAAAATATCGCACAAAAATCAAAAAAAAAAAATCTTTTAAAAGTACGAATCACGAGAAATATTTCTTCGATTGTACCCAAAATGTGGCAGTCTAAGTCAGAGAAAAACGAAGGTCCCCCAAATTTTCATAAAGACGCATGTGCCTTTTTGGCCCGATATGTGCGAACAGAAAAAAAAAAAAATTTAAAAAAAAATACCCGAGCTAAATTTTGGGGGGTCAGTGAAATTGAAGTCTTGCCCCCTGCTATGCTCATCTAATTAGAGGAGCCAAGGGCCCGTTGGTCTTGTGGTTAACGTCTTGCTTTTCCAATGCAGGAGGGCCAGGGTTTGATTCCGAAGGCATAAAGAGATAAGAGCCAAAGCTTACCATAATGGGGTAGGAAGCCCCCAAAAAATAACATAAAACAAATACAAAAAAAAACAAAAAACAAACAAAAAAAAACTCATAATCAAAAAGTTTTCGGCCCACGTGACCTTTTCCCAGTGAGTGGAGAGACAGTCGAAAACTAAAAACTAGTTTAAATGTTGGCCCAGGGGGGGGGGGGGGAAAAAGGGGAATTGGGTATTTGATATTGATATTTATTTGGGTTAAAAAGGGGTTTCTACATAGGGCTTGGAGCCCTTTAATTGTAGCCAAAAACCCTATAAATACATTTTCTAGTTGGGGACATATGAAAAAATTTCAATTTGATATTATGTTTTGCGTAAAAGATATAAATCAAACAAATATTTACTCATGCCCGTACTTAATTATATATTATTTTTCTTTATAATAGTGATCTAAAAAACCCGAATTACCACATTTTCATTAACTGTAAAACTAATGCAAATATTTACAGTGAAACAATGTTATTTTTTTACCGAAGATAAGTTAATTAGGAAAAATATTTGGAATAAAAATAGTAATAAATTTGTCTTAAAAATAAAATACCGTTACTAATTTTAAATAGAGCGACATATTTGACTAGTACTGTGGGGAAAGAAATATGTTTGCAGGATACCTTTTGTTGGTGTTATTTGGAAGTGAAAGTAGAGTATGGTGATTTTTCTCCTGAGATGGGGGTAATTTTTTTGGAATAGGTGTGCAGTAGATATTTGTTCCAGAGGCGGCTGCTGTTATGATAAATGATCTTGTGCATTTCACCGTACGATGTTTTGTATTTGAAGTGTGTTAGCTGTGCGTCTGTTTGTGCGGATTATGATACTCTCCATACGATTGACAGACTTGCCTTAGAGGTAATAATGGGGCATTGACTACTTCATTATTTTTTGAAAAAGTATGACAATGATAGGGTTACGCCTATCGACGAAGTTTAGCCACTTGAGTTTAAAATAATATTGGTGTGATATGCTCGTCGGTCTCACATCAGCAATGAAATCGGAACATGCATTTTGTAATCGCTGTAATTTAATGTTTAGTGTATATGATAAATCATTATAGGACTACGGATGAATGTCACTAATGGGAAACATAAGAGACTGAATGACAACGTACGACTGAGAAGGGGAGAAGAAAACGGACAAATTTCCGTTTCAGTTGGTGCATACTTGATATGACTTTCCTTGTTAATTTGTTACATGAGGAGTCCATGAGAGTGTTTGTGCTACTTCGAGTCCTAGGTTGTTCAACGGATTGATGATAGGGTACTATAGTATTGTTTATTGTGATCGGAGGAAGTAGTGCTTTATCTAATTGCCCTAAGTAGCTTTCTATAACCAAGTAATATTAGCTGCGTTTTCGATACATTGAGAGTCAGTTGTGGTCATTTGCATAAGTTACTAAGAGTTAGATATGTCCATGTTTGTGCAGTCAATGGCGCGTAGAGCATCCCGGAGATAAAAAGTGAATCTTACACTTGTGAGGTCATCTGCATACATATGGTGGTTAGAATGTTCAAAGTTGAATAGATATGTCGTTGTATATATTGAGAAACATAGAGGCCCAAGGACTGATCCTTGAGGACCGCCGATGATATTGAAGACCCAAGTGGAGGCACTGTTGTCATAGACTACTGTGACACCGATTGGATAGATAAGAAGCGAACCAAGAAATTTGCTGCATCCGCCACGCCAAATTGGCAAGTTTAGCAAGGAGAACTTCGGTGATTGCACGCAATCAAATGACCCTTACTGAAGCCAAAAAATGTTAGAGAGTCATTTCTTCATGTCCATTGCAAAGCGAATGTCATCGGTGGACTTTAATTAATGCTGTAGTGTGTATTATAACCCTTTCTGAAAACCAGATGGAAAACTACTCAAAGACGTTATATTTGGCGGAGAGTTGGTGGAGATAGGCTTGAAGCTGTCGCTGGACAATTTTTTCAAGAATTTACTTAGCACGCAGGAAGGATTATGGGTCTGAAGTCACGCATGATGCGGGTTTTGACATTTTTGGATGGGTTTAACTTGTGCCATTTCCACTGCGTTGAAAACACCAGACTGAAGGAGAAAAAATTAAATATATGCAAGAGCGAAGGTAAAATAATGTATATACATTTCTGTTATTAAAGTAATTGAAATATTGTCGTGGCCTGGCTTTCGATTTGATTTGTTTGCAGCTTTAATTTACATCTTTTGGGTAGGTGTGAAAAGTGAAATGCTTCCACGATCAAGGGTCGAGGTTGTGATCTTATATCGGTGATTTACATGATTGATTCTATGGATCGTTGACTTAGCAATGGGAGTTAAAGTGGAACGTTTAGAGCTTCGGCCGTTACTGACACATAGGTGTTAGTGTCTTTTGCTTTCCAATGCTAAAGAATCTTATGGCTTCCAAAGGTAGAAGGGATTCGAAGTTTAAATAAATTGTGTGTGTACTTAATTTTTGCGTTTCGGATGGCTTGCTTTCTTTTATACGAAGTACACGAAAAATCTCCCAAAATCGTCACCGTTTTTAGTTTTTATATGGCGTCTCCTAGCAGAGTCTCGGTCATTTATAAGCCGTTTAATGTCCAGGTCATCCAACGGTACTGGTGGATGCTTAGCCGTACTGTTTTAAGGGGAGCATGTTTGTCATAAGTCCAGTGAGTAACGAAGAGATAGTATTCTACCTTTTCGTTCAAATATCCCTGATTACTGCGATTCATGCCACTTGTTCATGGCATCCGTCCAAAAAATGCATCCGAGTCAAAATAAGAAAAGTCCTGTATGTTAGAAACCTTAGGTGTGATTTAGGAGTGTTAGAGAAAAAAAACAGCGTAAATGAGGTCGTGGTTTGAAAACCCTGAAAAGCAGGGACACTGCCCGAACGTTGAAGAAGGGGACTGTGACAATTTGAGGCTATAACGTCTAGGAGTACTTATGACGTTGCAGTGTGAAATGTGTTGTTTGTATGGAATACGAGTGAGGTTACACATGTTCAGGACAATCACTGATATTTTCACTTTCAAATGCATTGGAGCCGAAACGGAAGCGTTCATATCTCCAACTACGATGACGTCGTATTTATAATTAAACAAATGACTTTATACATGTCATAACAAACAGATTCCATAAAAACCTATTTTGGAGCTCTCGTATTACATGAAACAAGCAACTAGTACTAAGGAAAGATATAATCCAATATAAGATACTCGGGGTTAAATTCATGACATGTGGTCCAGCGTTTCGGGGAGCGCAGGCAGTATCTTACATTTAAAACCTTCTCTTACATAAACAGCTACTCCACCTCCCGTTTCACCTTACGGTCTTTCTGTAAAACAGAGTAGCCGGGCAGCTCAATACCCGAGTTCAGGTATAGTAATGATTTCAGAAAAGTCTCATTCTTGCTATAATGTCAAATTTGGATCTCCAAACAAGTTATGAAATCAGAAAGACAATGGTCCTAGTTCGAGAATTGATTGGCATTTGATCTGTGCAATCTTGAGGCTCGCAGAGTATTGTTTGGAAATATTACAAGAAAATATATGTGGAAGCATCATCTTTCATTTTTTTTTTTTAACTAAACTTATTAGGCAGGAAATTCACTAAGTGAAAAACAAAAACAACAACTAGAAAAAACAATGACAAACAATATAGAGTGCAATACAATTTTAAATCAAGGTTAAATTAACGTATAGCGCCTATTCAATAACATTCAATAAAAATTCTGGATAAGACACTAAAAAAGAGAAAATAAAAACGGTATATTGGCCAGCGTCCAGAAAAGAGTAGACCCAACCTTATTTAGGCGTAAGGGGTTTGTAAATAGGTACGCCAATTATCTATCCGATGGTTAAGGTCTAGTGTTCGAGATGGCCGCAGGTAGGAGAGTCGCGTAACGCTGGTGTCGTTCATCGCCGTCTTGTATCATACGCCGCCGTTGGGGTCCAGACTTGTTGACGCCATATCCTATCCACAGCGACACGAAGCACATGCAGACGGACGCGTGAGGTCCTCCCTCACGGTGGTCCTGAACCCTTTTAGTTGACCGCTTCGCCCCGAATAGCATGTGTCTCTTTGATATCGACAAAATTTCACTATTATTGGCGTGGTCGCCATTTGTTGAACCAACTCTGTGCGACCGTCGATGTCGTCCTTGCAAAGTTGTATTTGTCACATAGATGCGACGATAGAAACAATTTCGTCGGTGTTTTCACCCCGCGTTTCCGGGATAGCCAAAGATTGCGTAAGTTGTTGCGTCGCTCGGTTACTGCTCCAGCTCGTCGGAACGGGCCCCATCCATCTCGTCGCGCAGAGTTCTTGCATTTCATCCTCTCTGTCAAGCTAGTTTTACGACGCAGGTCCTCGGCTACCCTCGCGTTCTCGTCGACCACCTCTTGCAACCTATCGGTGGCTTTTTGCACCAGTGTCTCCACCAGCTGGGCAAATATGTCTGGTTGCCTCATAAATTCTGCAACCACCTCGCGAACAATACCTCGAACTCCCTCTATGGTGAGTACAGGGAGGGGGTGGGGGAAGATGGGGGTGAATCACCGGAGGTTTAAATTCGGCTTTTGTCGGGATTTGCAGATCCACTGGTAGGCAAGTTCCCACCTTCTTGGTTCACCAGCTTGTATGGGTGGGACAGACCTTTTGACACAGGCTGTAAAACAGATCATGCAATGCCAGTGGTTCTCCAAATTCTCTTCTCGCACGTCCTGCCTGTGTCCATTTATCCTGGTGAGTGTGTGTTGCTGGGTCGGTTGCAAGGGGTGGACCCACCCAAGTACCACAGCTTTGGAGGCGTCTGAAGGCCAACCTGGAAATGTTCTGGCTCAGGTCTTGGGTCAAGGGTGACGCAGCCAGAATATGACTACTCCCCTGTAGGATAGCATTCAAACGGTGGAGACCTGGGTACCAGCGTGTGACAAGCGGAACGATGTCAGTGTACAAACTAAAAAATAAATTTTGTTAACATGTTGTATTTATTAACCTTCTGAAATATGTTTCTTAGGTACTGTATGTTAATGTAGCTATGTATCTTCTTCATTTCAGGTGAATTCCGGGGCTTCAGTAGAGGCTACAGTAGGTCAACGAGGAGAATCAAGGTATCCATATTTGTGCTGTATAAATCTACGGATAAATAAAGAACTTAAACTTAAACAAAAATAAAACCATTTCTTATTCATTGTTTGTACAAAAGTACTCCTTTGTCATTTTTTTATTATTCTACTTTTAGACTTGTAAAAATTATTGATCAAAGATTCAAAGTTCAAGTTCGAATTTCGAATGTTCGCACAGCCCTAGTAAACACTAGCTTGCTAGTTCGTGTTTTATTGTGTCACTCTGCAGTCAATTCGTTTGCAGCCACTAGCTTCCGTAGCTTCCTTGTGTACGCTACGTATGTCTACATTAGCGAACATTTGCAGTGTTTAAAAAGTTCAACCTTAGGACATATTCATAGTTCAAGTGAAATAAAATATTGAAGTAAAAAATTAATAATGATCCATCGATCGTTTGTTATGATTGCAGTGCAGGACCTTCCACTAAAAAGAAGCAAAAAACCGTTGCGTAAGTACTTACTTATACTATGCTCTCCTATTCTTGTAAGTTTAGTATGCGCCCTTAGTTTACACTGTATTATTGTATAATTGTTGGATGAGCGTAGCGAGCGAAGCGAAGATTCCATTTCACTACACAGGAGAAAAAAATCCGGAATGTTTTTTCCCTTTTTTTTGTATTTTTGTCTTTTTGTTAACACGATTCCGGCTAAACCAATACTCCAATTGCAATGAAATTTTATGGAGGCCTTCGAAATCTCTCAACTTTGAACTGCCACGTTTTTGAGCGCAATAAAAAAATTATTTCTCATAAAAATCGCAATTTTACGATTTTTTTCGATTTTTAAAATAATTCTTCTATTTATAACACCTACATGCTTTATCCGATTGTAATGATTTGTTTACAGAACCTTAATTTTATAAATTGATATATTCGTGTGAAATTTGAGCGGAATCAAAAAATTATTTTTCATGATAATTGGTACGATTATTTAAAAAAAAAAAAAAAATTTCTTCTACTAATAACACCGACATGCCTTATCCGATTGTAATTATTTTTTCAGAGAACCTTAATTAGAATTAATATAGGCCTACTCGCGTGAAATTTGAGCGAAATCAAAAAAATATTCTCATGAAAATCGCAATTTTACGCTTTTTATTTGTTTTAAAACAATTACGCTTATCCAACAATGCATAACATCTCTGTCCAGGCCCGTATTAACCATTAGGCTAACTAGGCAAGCCACCTCTTCTCCCCTCACCGGGAGAAGTTGTATTGAGTTGCACTCCCGCTTGTCACTACATGTTCATACCTGTCTGGGTCATTAGGATAGGTCATTTTCACTTAGGTGGCTTCGTAGGCAAGTTTAATTTGAGACGGTTTGAGTACCTTCAGGTAATTCATAGTAGTGGTAGCGGTACGCAAAATAATACTGCACTTTTTGAACACGGTTTGCCACTTTGCACAGTTGTAGGTGGAACCAAAAGTAATTTTTAAGGATGTGGAGGCACTCAAAATTTCCCTTAGAATTCAAAATGGCGGCCATTTTTCAAAACGATGTTTTCAGATACAAAAATTCTTTTGATGTGTCTAATAATCATGTTTGGTATCGTTTCGTATATTTCCGACTCGAATAGCACAAAAATAATGTTAAAATAAAATCCAGGTGAAATTCTAGAAAGTTTAACATATTTTAGTAGTATTTTCAAGAAAATCTTCATAGATGGGTCCGACATAGAAACTCTTTACCCTACCCTTGTAAATGCTTCTAACATAAAATTATTATGATTTAAATGTTTAATTTAAAACCAAAATTCATTTTTTTACTTTTTGGCCAGTCATTGCTGCGGCAACCAGAGGTGCTGATTAATATGCTCCCCTTTTTTAACGCGGTTTGGCACTTGGCTCAGTTGAAGCTGGTACCCAAAAGATTTTTTTAAGATGAGGAGGCATTTAAAATTCCCTTCGAATCCAAGATGACGGCAATTTTTGGAAATGACCTTTGAACTCAAAATTTTGCTCAAAACGACTAATAATATCATGTTTGGTGTCAAGTCCATATGAATTTGAGCCAGAGAACACGAATTTGACCTCAAAATATTAATGATACGTACAGTTTACAAATTCACTACGGCTATTATCACAAATCGACTAATTGATAGGTATTTAGTAAAGAATATAGGTATTTAAGATTTTCTGTTTAAAGCAATTTATTACTTCTATGCCGCGTTCTTCACTAAGTTCACACATTGCTCTCTTGGCAGACCGCTTGCCTTTGAAATTAAAAGCAGACACTGTTTACAATCAGTGAATGTGTGAAAATCTCTGAGTCCTAATGGTCAGTTTGCCTTTGTTACCTATGCGCAGCTCACCATTTGCTGAAATCGAAAGGGGGACAAGCCTGATTTTCGTGCGGAAAAAAAGTCATCTAATTCAATTTCCCTGTGCTGACTTGCAATGAATAGTTTAGAGAAAAGCTGCTCATCAGTCATCACACTTCTTATTCTTGTTGCCTGCCGACGTAATTTTTAGTTTAGCCGTGAAGATCTTTTTGTTCACTGTCTTTAAGGGTTGAAAAGTAGTTATTAAGTTATCAACTATATAGTACCTCCTTTACAACCTTATACAGATTGATGCCATCATCTACAAGAGAGTTTAATGTGTCAACACCTTCCTTGCTCACTAACACCCGGCTGTCAATTACTATAAGATCTTCGCTTAATTCAAGAACGTATTACCAAATTCTAGAAAACTGTCTTTGAGTCGACAACTGCTATGAATCAATAATAATAATATTGTTAAAATGTAACACTAAGAATCCACTTTATAAATTTAAGTACCTAGCTTGCATAATACCCACTATAGTGGTATCATTTGTATATATTTTATACATTATATACTTTATTTATACACATACATTTATATACTTTGATTGAATACTACATAATTAGGTATACATACCAAGATTCAACGTCATCTGCCATCTAAACCTGAATTGCCACAAAATATTATGCGCCCACACACAAGCCTCTCTCATGTTGGCATTCACCTTCATATTATGTAAATCAATGTTTTTTTCTATGTTATATATTATCTGTATCAATGAAGTTGAATAAAAGCGTGCTAAATCTGAATCTGAAATCTAAAATCTGAAATCTGAGCGCAAGTGTCTTCGCTAAACATAGTCTGTATGCTGAGTATTGCTCATGTTGTCGAAGAATACTTGGGGTTTCATCTTGTGCGGGAATAAATTCACTGTGTAACCTGCAGACTTTAGGACCTGCAACTGACCACCTCCAAAGAGCCACTGGATCTTCTGTTAGGCCCTCTACACCACGGTCGGTCACCCTTAATAAGAGCATTATTTTGTTCGTGTGCGTTATCTAAGGCAAGGGCAGAGAATGGTCCTGGTAGTCTTGTAGATTATATAGTTCTACTACAGAACTCACGGTGAACGCTGAGAGCTGTGTTTGAGAGCTCTTCAAGGTCTTTTAAATGAATTGTCAATCAGTGAGAGTAATGTGTGTGATCAAAACAAGAAACCAAGGAACTATGCATTTGAGAGAATCTTTGAACAGGTTACAGCTACCATTTTTAAGTTGCCATTGGACTAAACTTTGCTGAGCTTGCATGGCCCAACTCAAATGCGCGCACTCAGGTGTTCATAGGCGCCAGCTCCGTGGGTGCAGGAGAGCCAAAGCACCCACGAGATAGATTTATGTAGGAGCTGTGCACCCACACAAATCATCACAAATCATCATCACAAACGGCAGTTCTTCTGCGCATCCACACACATACGGAATTGAATGGTATATATGCAAGATTTATTTTTTCAATGTAACAATTGTAGTAGTGCTGATTCGAAACTACCGCAAAGCCCCAGTGCCAACCACTAGCGGGGATGTAATATAATCTATCACCTCAGTGACACTTCTATTTGGTTGGTTTCCAGTTTTAACTGCACAAAAACTACATTATTTTGGTATTGCATTCAGCCCACAACTTTTTTCTAAAACGCACCAAACGCACTCTAAAACCTGATTTTCACAATTTTCGACTATTGTTGGGGGGCTTCGCCCCCCGAACCCCCCGTTGTAGTCCCCATATACTACCTCCGGGATATTAATTTCACCTCACCAGTCAAACTACTCCAGAATCGCCACTGCTCTACCCCATAGTTTGTCTATGTTTTGAGCACCCACAGTCGTTCTGAAAAGTTGGCGCCCCTGCAGGTGTTGATGATTTATGGTGAACGGTTGGTAATACATTACCAAATTTTGCATGCATGTTAATGAAGTACTTTTATGTAGATATCCACACTTGGTTGCAAGTAATGAGCCAAAAAGGTCAATTGCGAGACATAAGTCCAAAACGCGAAAAAAATGGGAAATCCAAAACATGGATTTCAATTCTAGAAATAATTATCACCAAACCGTTTATATTACGATGAAACCAAATTAACCTGCTAGTTCACATTGATTTAATCGTTGATATCCAGTATTCAAATATGTGTTAAAATAATCTGTACACTTGTAATAAATTCCCAAAGTTCACCAAAATTGAGTAAATTAAGGAGATTTTACGATTTGTGAATTCAAAATTAATGAATTAATTTAGGAGTACGCGTAATGGATCTTATAGATGGATTCTTTATAAAAGTTCGTGTGAAATATTATACCGACGTTATTAACCGTTTACCCGAAAGAAAGAAAAACAGAAAACTGAGTTCTGAGACTCGTCTCCGAGCCAGCCTCAGCGACTCCTCTTAACAACGTCACAAAGTAAACACAGGCCAAGTAAAACTCCAGTATTGAGTTTAAATTCTACAAAATATTCAGTTTCTCAATTTTTTGTTATTTTACTTTAATATTGTAGTAATATTTGTATTCTGAGAGTCACTTACATACGAAATGACTCCCAAACACAGATGAATTTGAAAAAACTGCAAGAATTTTGTTACTAAGGTCAACATTCCAAAAACCGCCGCCATCTTGGATTCGAAAGGAGTTTTTATTGCCTCCACATCTTAAAAAAAACTTTGGGTACCAGCTTCAACTGAGCCAGGTGCCAAACCGAGCTAAAAAGAGCAGCATATTAATCAGCACAATAATCATTAACCACCTGTTGAACACCTCTGGTTGCCGCAGCAATGACTGGCCAATAAGTAAAAAAATGAATTTCGGTTTAAATTAATCATTATTATCATCATAATAATTTAATGCTGGAAGCAATTACAGGGGTAGGGTAAAGGAGTTTCTACGTCGTACCCAATCTAAGAAGATTTTCCTTGAAAAATACTACTAAATACATGTTAAACTTCTAGAATTTCACCCAGATTTTTATTTTGACATTATTTTCGAGTTATTCGAGTCGGAAATATACGAAAACGATACCAAACATGATTTATTAGACACATCAAAAGAGTTTTTGTATCTGAGGACAGCGTTTTGAAAAATGGCCGCCATTTTGAATTCTAAGGGAAATTTCGAGTGCCTCCACATCCTTAAATATTAGTTTTGGTCCCACCTACAACTGTGCAAAGCGGCAAACCGTGTTCAAAAAGTGCAGTATTGTCGTTTTTCATGTCGTGTACCGCTACCACTATAGGGCGTGCAACGTGTACAGAACCCCGAGAATAAATAATAGCACAAGCCCGAGTTATCTAGGTAGGATTTCGAATAAGTCCGGGCCGTGTTCCAGGTCGCTCAATTGGTATGTACGCCACAGTATAAGCATGGAGTACCGGTACTATTTAAACTCCATGGTATAAGGGCGCGTCAACTGTAAGGCCATATTATGCCTCTCTAGCCTAGGATAGGGAGAAAAGACCCATGCTGACTTGATCCAGCCTTAGGTAGGGGGAGGAATGTTACGGGTTACTAGTTACATGTTACTAGTTAGTAAATTGGGGTATGGTTGGTTTGGGTTGGGTTGGGGGGGGGGGGGGGAGGGTATAACTAGTTCGTGTTTTATTGTGTCACTCTGCAGTCAATTCGTTTGCAGCCACTAGCTTCAGTAACTTCCCTGTATAAGATAAGTATGTCTACATTTGAAAACATTTGTGCAGTGTTAAAAAAGTTAAACCTTTAGGACATATTCAGAGTTCAAGTGAAATAAAATATTGAAGTAATAAAATAATGATCCATTGCTTGTTATTTTTTCAGCCAAAGAGGACCAATCTATTTGTCACAAAAGGCCCTAAAAAAAAAAGAAATGCTGAGAATAAAAAGAGAAGAGAATCAGAGGCGTAAGTCTTGCAGCTCTCTTTTGGAGAAAAACTAATTATAATCCTGTCAAATAAGATCTTATATTGACGTTGAGAGGAACAAATTGCGATGTCGTTGAATTTTTGCAGAGACCTTCCTTATAGTGTAATACTTATCAACATAATAAAACTCCCCTACATCAGCCGGACTGGAGCTTCGGCCGCCATATTGGAAAATGTCTGCTAAAAAGTGCCGGTTATCGAATCTCTCCAAATTGGTTGGAGATAGACAAAATGTTACGATGGCAAAAATATTCCTTATTTAATTCCCTACAAAAAAGTGTTTTCTATAGTTTTGGTAGGGGCAAAGGTTACGTCACAAAATTGTGATTTATATGTTGCTTATTGGGTACCAGCTGATTTCCTCATTTTCACGCCCAGCATCAAACAATAATTAATCCGCAAGTGTGCGTAGAAGGAATTTTTGACCCCAATGGTATTTAGTGCTTAATAATGGAAAATCGAATATGGCATTTTTGAGGAAATGCCAACAATGGAAAAACCTGAATTCCGGGAAAATGCAAAATCCGATTTTGCAGGCCTGATTTTTTAAAATACTAATGGAAGCTTTCATGAACCCCGTACAAAAGTCTTTTTGTATTTAAATCGATTTCTTACGGGTTTACCGGACATTGTTTAATACTGGGCGTGAAAATTAGGAAATCAGCTGGTACTCCAATAAGCAACATATAAACCACGATTTTGTGACGTAACCATTGCCCCTACTGAAATTATAGATGACACCTTTTTGGATGAGCGAAGCGAAGACTTCAATTTCACTGACCCCCAAAAAATTTAGCTCGGGTGTTTTTTTTTTTGTGTTTTTTTTTTGTTTTTTTTTTGTTTTTTTTTTTTCTGTTTGTTAACCTCTTCTACCAGGCAAACGGCATATCCGATCTTGATGAAAATTTGACAGGACCTTCGAAATCTCTAAACTTAGAGGTGTATTGTTTTTGGGTACAATCGAAGAAATATTTCTCATGAATATCGTACTTTTACGATTTTTTTCGATTTTTGGTGCGATATTTTCGTGACATTTGGGCCAATTCTGACCAAACGGGTGGGGCTACAACGTTCATATTATACATGGACATTAAGGTTATGGTGATGTAGTACCTTTTGAAAGAAAAAAGTTGAAAAAGTTAGCCAGAATCCATAGAAATAAAGCTTTTAATATAAGTTTTTTGATTTTTTGTGCGATATTTTCGTGCCATTTGGGCCAATTCTGACCAAACTGGTGGGGCTACAACGTTCATATTATACATGGACATTAAGGTTATGGTGATGTAGTACCTTTTAAAAGAAAAAGTTTAAATAGTTAGCCAGAATCTATAGAAATAAAGCTTTTAATATAAGTTTTTTTACGGTAAATAATACCAATTGACAGTAACAAAAGAAACTTGACAACAATCAGCTACAATGCGTAGGCAGCAAAACAAAGAACTTGCAAAAGTAAAGATATCCCATGCAAACTAAAATTTTTAAAAAGCTCATCCATCAACGCGGCGGGACTTTAGCGTTTTCCTAGTTGTAGGGAATTGAATGGGGAATATTTTTGCCATTGCAACATTTTGTCTATCTCCAACCAATTTGGAGATATTTGATAACCAACACTTTTTGGCCGCCCTTTTCCAATATGGCGGCCGAAGCTCCAGTCCGATTGTAGGGGGGGGGGGTGGATGGTTGGTTTGGGTTGGGTTGGGGGGGGGGAGGGTATAACTAGTTCGTGTTTTATTGTGTCACTCTGCAGTCAATTCGTTTGCAGCCACTAGCTTCAGTAACTTCCCTGTATAAGATACGTATGTCTACATTTGAAAACATTTGTGCAGTGTTAAAAAAGTTAAACCTTTAGGACATATTCAGAGTTCAAGTGAAATAAAATATTGAAGTAATAAAATAATGATCCATTGCTTGTTATTTTTTCAGCCAAAGAGGACCAATCTATTTGTCACAAAAGGCCCTAAAAAAAAAAGAAATGCTGAGAATAAAAAGAGAAGAGAATCAGAGGCGTAAGTCTTGCAGCTCTCTTTTGGAGAAAAACTAATTATAATCCTGTCAAATAAGATCTTATATTGACGTTGAGAGGAACAAATTGCGATGTCGTTGAATTTTTGCAGAGACCTTCCTTATAGTGTAATACTTATCAACATAATAAAACTCCCCTACATCAGCCGGACTGGAGCTTCGGCCGCCATATTGGAAAATGTCTGCTAAAAAGTGCCGGTTATCGAATCTCTCCAAATTGGTTGGAGATAGACAAAATGTTACGATGGCAAAAATATTCCTTATTCAATTCCCTACAAAAAAGTGTTTTCTATAGTTTTGGTAGGGGCAAAGGTTACGTCACAAAATTGTGATTTATATGTTGCTTATTGGGTACCAGCTGATTTCCTCATTTTCACGCCCAGCATCAAACAATAATTAATCCGCAAGTGTGCGTAGAAAGAATTTTTGACCCCAATGGTATTTAGTGCTTAATAATGGAAAATCAAATATGGCATTTTTGAGGAAATGCCAACAATGGAAAAACCTGAATTCCGGGAAAATGCAAAATCCGATTTTGCAGGCCTGATTTTTTAAAATACTAATGGAAGCTTTCATGAACCCCGTACAAAAGTCTTTTTGTATTTAAATCGATTTCTTACGGGTTTACCGGACATTGTTTAATACTGGGCGTGAAAATTAGGAAATCAGCTGGTACTCCAATAAGCAACATATAAACCACGATTTTGTGACGTAACCATTGCCCCTACTGAAATTATAGATGACACCTTTTTTGTAGGGAATTGAATGGGGAATATTTTTGCCATTGCAACATTTTGTCTATCTCCAACCAATTTGGAGATATTTGATAACCAACACTTTTTGGCCGCCCTTTTCCAATATGGCGGCCGAAGCTCCAGTCCGATTGTAGGGTAGTTTTAGTATGTTGATTAGTATTATCACTGCCTCCTACATGTTGCACGTGGCTCCTCTTTCCCTGCCTGTCCACGTAACAAGTTTTGATTGTTGTTGCCA
>JAMZAV010013746.1:0-14220 GCA_024449915.1 Sweltsa coloradensis | reverse complement strand
ACAGTCCCTAGTATTTCATAATATTTCGTGTACGAATTACTTGTGCTCAGGAGACTGAAAAGCTTATAGCGTGAGTCATTACGTAAGTCTGATAGATCTGTCTTTTAGTGCGGTTATAGTATTGCAATTAACTCGGGCAAAGTTACATTGCGTTCACCGTACAATATATTCACAATATACCGATGAGATTACTTGTGCGTAACGAGTGAGACTGATGCGAGATGTCACAGTAATCCTGCTACCAGCAATCCTGACTGAAAGTTTATCCGAGGTTTCCCTCTGAAACAACTCTCGAACATCCCATTCACAATTACCCAAACATCATAAACGTTCCTAATGAAATAGCCACCTAAAAGGGGTGAATCTGATGAGTATCCTGCAGCAGGCATACGATAGTTTGATGATGGCTATTACGCGGTTATTGGAAATAAATCTTAGGCTATACCTACATTAAAATCACAATGTGTGTAGGTTATGGCCAAAATATAGACACATAAAGAAAAGCTCAATCAATTGAGTTCATGACAAAACTTTCAAACATAAACAAGTATAATTAATTGGGCTTCAATGAGGTGTGTTTGCATAGTCTCACCAAGATTTTTTTATAGATATATATGTATAGTACGCTCTAATTCCTGTGCATTGAAGCTAGTCGATAGGACAATTGCAAATAAGCGAATACTGTCCACGCAAAAAAACTTTTATCGACTTTTACAATTTACCTACGTACCTAAAAATCGAGATTAGGGCCTACATAATACAGTGACATATTTCTGTAAACACCAAAAAGGCAGGTTTTTCTACCCGCTTTTTTCTATTTTCCAAAATATGCTACCAAGTCAAAATATAGTGAATGGCTTTGAAACCTGGCTCATTAGAAAATCAAAACTATTTTGTTTCAATTTGTTTCACGGCTAATATTACCACTTCAAAATAATTTCAAACTTCGATTCGCCCAAGCACACCATTCAACGTAGGTAGTTATGTTTTCAACTGGTTTTCTAGAGGCTGACTGAGAGAAAAAAGTTGTTTTTATAATATTGTCTTTCCCACAATTTTTTCGTTTGGCTGTATTTTGTACCGATTTGTACCGCCAAACGAAAAAATTCGCAGGAAAGACAAAAAAAATATCAGTCAGTCTCTAGAAAAACAATTGAAAATTAATGTCACAAAAACACAACTACCTACGTTGAATGGTGTGCTTGGGCGATTTGAAGTTTGAAATTATTTTTGAAGTGGCGATATTAGCTGTGTGCCTGATCAGAAAAAATTGACAAAAATAGTCTGATTTTCTAAATGAACCAGGTTTCAAAGCCATTTACTATATTTTGACTTGGTAGCATATTTTGGAAAATAGAAAAACGCGGGGTTCGAATAGCCTTAAACATTTTAATATATATTTTTTTTAATCGTGGAAACCTGTTATAGGGTGCAATTAGCCCCTCTTCGGGTGAATAGGTATGTGCGGATATGAAATTGTGAAGGGATGTCCGAGGGCTGTTTAAGAGGACTCAATCCCTTGCATTGCCTTAACGACTGAGGAAAACCTCGGAAAAAAACCTTCAGTCAGGATTGCCGGTCTCGACGGGATTAAAACCCCGGGACCTCCCGAATCAGAGTCGAGCGCTTAGCGCCCGAGCCAAACACTGTCGGTTTAAACATAAAGCATGGATGGCCCATGCCTAATTTCCTTAATTACAAACAAACAAACAAACAAACAAACAAACTAAACAACAAACAAACATTTCATTTTTATACTTCCTTATTGTGAGTTTGTAACACAATTTTAGTTCTATTGATTTTCATCCTATTAACAAAACTTTTCATTAAAATTGCAAGGAAATCGCACCACAATTTTTATTTTGTGAATGAACGGCAAAAGCACGCAACAAAAAATCAATAATGAATAAAAAATGAAAAAAAGGCTCAACATACGTTCAAAAGATGTGCGTTCATAACTAATGATGGTCGCACTATACGGATTTTTTTTTTTACCACTAGCCGCATCGCGAACGCTTTTTTTTAGTCGCGTTATTGGATGAGTTTGTTTTTAAGTTTTTAGTATGAGTGGGACGCTTTACTTCTTCAAGTTCCATTGCAAAATCATTTTTTATTAAATTAGGATAATTTTTTTTAAAGTAATTCTAATGCTATGGGATACAATACAACAGAGTAAAATATCTGGAGGGCCCCAAAACTTGCTTTTGTCGCATTGTAGGTGATTTTGTCAAGATTCTATAGTTTTCTTGTTAATTATTAGTAAAACTTCAAAAAATTATATTACACACTTTATTTTTATGGATTCTGGCAAACTTTTTTAATTTTTCTTTTAAATGGTACTACATCCACCATTCCCTTAATGTCCATGTAAAATATGAAATTTTTAGCCAGGACCCGTTTGGTCAGAATCGGCCCAAATGTCAAGAAAAATCGCATTCAAAATCGGGGAAATCGTAAAAGCACGATATTCATGAAAAATATTTCTTCGGTTATACCCAAAAACGTGGCGGTTTAAGTTAAGAGATTCGAAGGTCCCCTCCAATTTTATCAAGATCGCATTTGCCGTTTTCCCGGTAGGGAGCAAACAAACAGACAAAAAAAAACACCCGAGCCAATTTTTTTTTGGTGGGGAGGGGTCAGTGCAATTGAAGTCTTCGCTTCGCTCATCCAAAAATGTATGAATATCTACTCCTAGTCCTCCTTTTCACAATTTTTTAGTCCGGTTCAATTTTAGAATTTGTTTCAATTACTGTTTTTTCTCACGTATATTTGGAGAGACATTTTTTTAAAAACATTTTTTTTTTTTTTTTTTTTTTTTTTCTTTTTTTTCCCAGCAATATTTCAAACGTTCGCGTTTTCCATGGGGGGAGAAAAGAATCCCCCCCCCCCCCCCTTCTTCCCCGCCCTTTAAACCTAGCGCAGAGGTTTTTAAAATTGATATTTTTACCCCCAAGATGTTTGTTTTATTAATTTATACGGGGACCGCTTCGCGAACGTTTTTTTTAAGTCGGGGTTGATGGATGGTTTTTTTGTAATTTTTTAGTTTGCTATGGGATCTCTATATTTTTTTGGCCAAGTGTTTTTTTGAAGCATTGTAGTTTATTTTTGTCAATTTTCTATTGTTACTTTAATTTTATTATAGCCCCCCCCCCAAAAAAAAACTCATTTTAAAAAAATTTTTTTTATGGATTTGGAAAATTTTTCAATTTTATTTTTAAAAAAGGTACAAACATCACCATTACCTTTAATGTCCAGGGAAAAATATAAAACCGTTGTAGCCACCCGTTGGGTCAGAATCGGCCCAAATATCACAAAAATCGCATTAAAAATCGAAAAAATCGAAAAATTTACGAATTCATGAAAAAATATTCAAACGATTATCCCCAAAAACCCGGGGAAGGTTTTAGTTCAGAAATTTCGAAGGGGTCCCCTCCTTTTTCGTCAAAATCGCATTTCCCTTTGCTGGAGACCGCGAACAAAAAAACAGACAGAAAAAAAAACAAAAAAAAAAAAAAAAAAAAATAAAATAAAAAAAAAACCCCCGAGCTTTTTTTTTGGGGGGGGGGGGGGGGGCAGGAAAATTAAGTCTTCGCTTCGGTCATCCAATAAATATTTTGAAGTTTTTTTTACAATGGGAAGGGAAAAATTAAAAAAAAATTTGACAGGGAAAATAACGGTTTCATGGAGATGACAGTAAAAAAAATGAGTGGCGTACGGGAGGAATATATTTCGGGGGGGAGGGGGCTTGGACAAACGGTTTAAACCCGAGGATGGTAGGATGCCCTTTACAATAAACGCTGCAGGAAATGTTTGAATGGGGTATTTTTAAGTGTTTTTTATGTTTTTTTGAAGAAGCTAAGGGGCCCTTTTTTGAACGAAATAAAAAATAAATTAAGAGGTGAAAAGTAATTATTTACGTAAACCTAAAATGATTTTCAGAAAAAATATTAAAGCTGGGAATTTCGGGGGTGGGGGGCAGCCCCCCGCCCCCTTCCCCTGGATACGCCACTGGGATCTAAATACATAATGAATGTTTCGTTACCTTGGAGGTACCTCCATGCTCCTTCACTCATTCTGGGTATACATATTGTACGTACTCCTTTTTTACTGTGTACTTTAGACAGAAATTCAAAAAAGTGACTACACCAGGGTTTGAACCGGGACCTTAGCTGTAGTAGTAGTAAAGTAACTTTTTTTATTTCTGAAAACAACAACGTCATAGTCGCCTACTATAAAGCCAATGCTTTATATTTACCTTGGCTTTATAGTAGGCGACTATGACGTTATGTTAGTACTTTAGACAGAAATTAAAAAAGTGGCTACCCTACACCTACATATATGTATATATATTCTAAGCTCAATGATTAAACTGCAATGCGCACAGAAACTTGTTAACTTGCTATCAACACAGCTTGGAATGAATCAAATGCAGGATTAACAATCCATTAGTTTTAATATGTTACATTTTAAAGGATTTTTTGTCTCGTATTGTTGGATTTAAAATTGTATAATACAATAATAAATACACTTAAAGGGGTATTCACCCGCCAAACTAAAAAAAAAAAAAAAAAATTCAGGCTAACTAGTTATGAATTAAGAAAGTAATAGAAACATTTAAGGTCCACCATGACCAGAAAAAAATGTCAAACTTGGTAATTTTCAAGCTAGGTCCCATCGGCAAAAATCTCCCATAAGAAATAACATGGGGACGATCTTTATGCCCCGTGACATTGGAAGATTTTGATCCGAAAAAATACTGGTCATTATTGACGTACTTGACAGCCTTTTCTGTAAATCCGCTATATTTCGTTTTGTAATTTGGGCAAGTGGTTCGGTCATAATATGCTGATTACCAAGAAAGGGTGTGATGATTTTGGAAGGCATATTTTTGCGTGTTTGAGTGTATATTTGTGCACAGTTTCAAAACACGATGTTATCAAGGGCCATTTTAGGTTGGTAATATGATCTAGTATTTATGTGGAACACAGGATTAGCAAGTTGAAGCCGATTAAAGAAATTGCCCAAATCGTCAATTTTCGCCTATTTCAGGATCAAAAAACTAAAAAATTCGTGTAAAATCATAGTTACAAAATATAATCTTTTGAATGGTTATTTGAGTGTAGTATTATGCTATTGATTATTGTGATGCACTTCGCGGAAAAGTACCTTAGGGTGAACTGTTTTGAAATTTGTTCTTTCAAGTTCAATATACCATAGAAGAAAATTTTCTGAACATTTATCAATCAAAAAAAAATATATAATATATATCTTGGAAAATGAAAAAGTTATACATTTATAAGAAATTAGTTATAAAAAACCAGTTTATGAGATAAATGCATTTTAAAGCTAATTACTAAAATTAATACACCGGGGAAAACACCCATAAAAATCTTCATTTGAACGTCAGTTACCATTCAACTGCCAAACGTTTAATTGTTGCAGTAAATTTAGTTATTTTACTTATAATTGTAAACAAATCTTATTTTATATTATGACGCATGTAATATAAATACTTTAGCCCTAGAAACAAAAACAAAAAAATTTGCATAAATTTAGTTTTGTTTTCTTCCATCGTTATTTGAACAACAAGCACAACAACAAGCAACAAAAAAACGGGAATCGAAATTTCACGCGCTATAACTTTGTTATTCGATTTACTCCCAATTTTGGTTTTCACCCTACGGTCCTTTTTCGCGAAGTGCATCACATGTGGTAAAAAATAATTTGGGATGTAATAGCCGCTTTAATAAGTAAAATATAATTGTACATATTATTTTGGATAGGTTTTGGAGTAAAACCTGGCTAGAAAATTTGATACGGTTACATCGTCCCTACGCTTAGTCTTGTCAAGGTTTCGAACACCAGCCAAGAGCCAACCATATAGACAACCATATATCCAATACCGACGTATTGGCTAGCGCTAAGCGCTTGACTCTGATTCGGAAGGTCCCGGATTCGAATTCCGTCGAGACCGGCAATCCTGACTGAAGGTTTCTTCCGAGGTTTTCCTCAGTCGTTAATGCAAATGCAATTGGGATTGAGTACTCTTTAAACAGCCCTCGGACATCCCTTCACAATTGTCCTATCCACAACATATACCTAGTTCACCTGAAGAGTGGAATACATGCACCCTAAAAGGTTTAATTCCCTAGGTAAAAATTTAAAATTTAACATATAAAATGTTGTATACAATATCAGGTCTCAGTTGGATAGCTTTAGAAAACAATGTTCTGCATGTTCTGAAAGGAAGTCAACATGTCTTGCCAGCGCAATAATAATAATTATTAACAGTATTAAAAAAGGCATTCATTAAGAAAATTAAACGTTTATCGAATGAGCACTTAATTTTTTCTAATAATACCATGATCTATACTCAATGATACTGCCATATCATACTGGAAACTTGTAGCAGAGTGCTTCTACGAAATTTCAGGAATTTTTCACGAGTATCCGAAGTGACAAAAGAAAGTCGTAATATGAGCTTTAAAGCTATAAGAAAACACTATAGGATCATCGCATTAAATTCAGCTCTCGAAAACTGGATAAAAGGGTTATTAATTTGAGAGTTTCCTGATACAAGTTAAAAAAATTCTGGTTGAGGGTAATATAGGACCTACATAAACAGATTTACATTTCCGCGAAGTCGTTCAAATTTCTAGAGAATCTTTTGTAAAAAAATGTTATCAACAAATTCATTCACCCCCTACTGAAATATTTTAATTGAATGCATATTTGCGTCCATGCATTCAATACTGCTCATGCAGTGAGAATGTACAACCTGTTGTATTTCAATATTGTTACATGATGTGCGCATGGGGGTCGTCCTAAATCCTTATACTTTCCACGGTCAATAAGTACATTTGTAATACGAATGCTTGCCCTACCCCCGACCCAAACCCATCGCTAAAGACAGCTCACATCGGCAAATTGATAAAAATGAAGGCAGAATCTTAAAAGAAGGATTTTGAGAATACACACATTATATATCTTGAGGGGTGTAGCAGCCCGTGCATGGTCTTGTGGGGCCCGGTGAGCATTATTAATTATTTGTGCTGTATAGTACATATAGCATGCACGCTATAGTGTTGAGGAGTATCTAGATACAAATAATAAATTATACATACATCTGTATCTAGATAATTTTTTTTGCGTATCTCCAGCATGTTCAGATAATACACAAAGATAAAGGTACATTCTGTCAAATTAGTTCTTAGATTCTGCGTACCGCGGTACTCATTGGGCTCATTGCCCAGGAGATGAAACGCCTATGTCGGCCTCGAATGGCCATAAATTAGTTAAATATTTAATATAGTGAATTGTTAATAACATTCTAAATTTATTCTTCTAAATGAATTAATGTTCAATTCAAAAACATGTATTGAATAAAATTTCATTTGGCATTTTCTCTGCCCAAGTTGAAAAGGAAAATTCAGTATAGTGAGTGGGCATGGTCGGGGTGGGGTGGAGGGCAAAGGGGGACAAATTCTTACTCCTCGTAAGAACTGGCTGACGACATATTATGCTACAAATATATATGGCTCGTTGGTCTTGTTGTTAGCCTACCTCTTCCAATGCAGAAGGTCCAGGGTTCAATTCCCGCTAAAGTCAGAAGATTTTTAGCTTCTGATTTGGACCTAAGTCCATCTGTTCTTGTCTAAGGAATTTGTAAACGGTGACTTTGGAGCCGTCCTAGCAACGAGGATCATAATAAATTTAAAGTTGTTCTAAATCGGCCTTGTTGATCCTAGCGTTGATCCGCGGGTGTTCGCACTGTCCAAACCACTGATTGCTATATTTCCCATTAAAATATGTGTGTATATATATATATATATAGATCTTTGGTTGGTTATCGCTCACTCGTCGATTGCGTCAGGGCCTGCAGGGTTGGCTCGGTCGCTTTGGTTTACTGTCTCCCACTGAAAATCAGTAATGTGACTGAGTGGGAAGAATCGAAGGGTTGATTTCAAAAACAGCGTATGTCCAAAAAGCACATTTTGCAGGAGATCAATTAAACTTCATACCATCCGTAAAAGTTGTATTAAATTTCCAATTTTTGGTTTTAACTTTGTATCTTGATAATGGTTTTTATTTCTGCTATGACATTTAGCCATTACTTCCCAGAAAGCCAAAAAAAAGAAAAACGTTTGGACATTGGTTGTTTTTGTAGAATATTTTTAATATGTATACATTTTTGTTGAGGAAATGTTCCAGAAAGTTCAATACGATATTACATAGGATTTTCTCTTGTTCCAACATAATAGCTGGATAGCTGTCACCTACTTGAACCACCTTTAATGCCGAAAAAAATTAAAAAAATTAATGGACATTCGTTGTTTTTGTGAGAAAACTGTTGTTTTTCAAGCTTAAACGTGTGACATAAGTTGTTTTTGCCAGAAATTTTATTGGATGAGCGTAGCGAGCGAAGCGAAAACTTCAATTTCACTGACCCCTCAGAAAATTTTGCTCCAATGTTTTTTTTTTGGTTTGTTTTTCTGTCTGTTTGTTCGCACGATTCCGGGCAAACGGCATAATATGCGATCTTGATAAAATTTTGAGGCGACCTTCGAAATCTCGGAACTTAGACGTGCTATGTTTTTGGGTACAATCGAAGAAATATTTCTCTTGAATATCGTACTTTTACGATTTTTTTCGATTTTTAGTTCGATATTTTCGTGACATTTGGGCCGATTCTTACCAAACGGGTGGGGCTAGAACGTTTATATTTCACTGTTGTATTGCTTTTTGAAAGAAAAAGTTGAAAACATTTTCCAGAAACCGTATAAATAAAGGTCTTAAATTAAGTTTTTGAGGTATTTAATAACAAATAACAAGTAACAATAGAAACTTGACAACAATCATCTACAATGCGTTCAAATAGCACTTGATAAGTAAAGATATCCCACGCAAACTAAAAACTTACAAAAAAGCTCATCCATCAACGCGACGGGACTTTAGCGTTTTTCCTAGTTATAGTATTATTCCCAGTGAAAAAAAGAATTTTTTGATGGTATGGGCTCGAAATCGGTAATTTTGGACATAGTCTGTTTTTTGAAATCAACCCTTCAATTTTTAAATACGGATTTATTTATTGGATGAGCGAAGCGAAGACTTCAATTTCACTTTCGTTTTTTTTCCACTTACGTTGAAAGAAAAATAGCTCGGGTGTTTTGTTTTTGTTAGTTTTTTTGTCTGTTTGTTCACTGTCTACCGGGCAAACGGCACATGCGATCTTGATGAAAATTGGAGGGGACCTTCGAAATCTTTGAACTTAGACCTGCCACGTTTTTGGGTATAATCGATCAAATATTTCTTATGATTATCGTACTTTTACGATATTCCCCCGGTTTTTACGATATTTTCGTGATATTTGGGCCGATTCTGACCAAACGGGTGGGGCTACAACGTTCATTCGTTCGTTGATTGGTGATTTAGTGCCTCTTGAAAGAAAAAGTTGAAAAAGTTGGTCAAAATTCATAGAAATAAAGGTTTTATAATATAAGCCTTTTACATTTGTATAATTAACAAGTGATATCAAGTAACTATTGAAAAAGTATTGAGATTCCACTTAAAAACGTAATCATTGGAAATAAATATTTAAAAAAAGCTCATCCATAAACGCGACTGGAAAAATCGTTCACGAAGCGGCCTAGTTTATTTAAACATTGCTGGTATTGAGATAAAAATTGAATAACATAAAATAAATTCAAATCTCTAAATTAACGGGAGAAAACTGAAACACGTGATATTGAATACTTTTCTAAAAATTGTGTATCCCCCTTTCCTTGACGACCTCTCCGACGACGATGACCATGACGTGAGAACTGAGAACCCTCCCTTTGGGACTTTCCTCCCGACATCTCCTAGCCTAGAGAGAGTGGCGCTTTATTACTTAACTGTTGACGCGCCCGTAGTATTAAAATAAAATAAAATGTGTAAGTCTAAGATTAGGGGTACATATTCTTCCATTTAGGTACAAAATGACCTCTGTCACGATGGAAACTAAAATATGGAAACAAAGTTATACACCAGTATATAGGATTAGGTCTACATTCTACAATCACAAGGAAATATGACAGTGCAGGATTATGTTTTATAAATGATATTCATTTACTTATTAACCCTTCAAAATGTCCTCATATCCAATGGTTATCTTATACATACCTATTTACTATTTAGGTATCGTATCGGTATTTGTTTGAAAAAGTATCTGTATCTACAGGTTATGTCTTGCATCTTTATCTAGATACATTTTGTATATTTACCTGTATCTAGATCCATTTGAGCAAAAGTATCTTTACTTACACCTATCGATATTTTAAAAAAGTATCTTACCCAACATTGCTCTTAGCTATGGCATTATTCCGTGAGGCCCTGGTGCAAACAGTAAACTTTCGTCTACGTTTTACAATTCAAAACATTTCGTTATTTGCTACCCTTGCAAATATAAACACCAAAAACAGTCTTATCTCAAGATATCGTTCACGAACCAAAGTATGTTTGTAATGTACTTTGTGATCACGTCTGCGTAAACGTCAAAAATATTTATAGCAAAAGTGCTAGATGTTAATTAAATATATATATAAAAGCAGTTTTAATCCACATATTCAGAAATTTTAATTGTTATCAACACGTGACCATTTCGATGCCTCCCCGATCCATAGAACTATAAGCTCATTATTGAACATACGTACAATAGTAGTTCCCCGTAAAAAAAAAAACAAAGTCGTTGGGACAGCGACATGTAGATTACCTAGGTCCCTAAATATTTAATAGTATCTCGACTGAAATTAAAAAAAGACAACTCGTTTAGTATTATTTAAACGAACGAAAGGTAGAGGTTTGGCTATTAAATCGAGTCGTTATTTATCAGAACTTATTGTTTTAATTTGTCAATGTTACCGACAAATAGTGTTGCATCTTAATTATACTTGTGATGTTTTGTGTGTTCATTTTGTTGCTTGTTGACTCTTGTATCATTGGCTTGTATGTTGCTTATATTATTTATTTATTCTTATTGCATAATGTTTTACTAATTGATTTTTGTTTGTTTGATTTTTGTTTGTCACAATGAGATAGAGTGTATGTAAATAACCCTTGTATTGTACCCACAGTCTATCAGTACACCTTTTACACTTAAGTCAATTTCATTTTGCCAGACCGTCCACAAGGATATTTTTTCCTAAAACGGGCTTCCCATTTCTTTTTTTCTTGTGTACATATAATTACAGTATAGATATTCTTTGTTTTGTAGAAATATTATTTTATTGTGTTTATTATTGTAAATTAATTTTTTGTGTGGGAATAAAATGGATTGAAAATTGAATTGAATATTTTCCATTGAGTCACCATATGAGTAGCATTAAAGATGGTAAAAAAAACTCGCATAATAAACAGACATTGTAGAATTATACGATTCCCATTAGACAACTGTCTACTTGTAATACGCCGATTCGATATTAAGCCAGCCGGTTGTGATGCGTCCGCCACTCTGTTCCATCCATTCAGAAGACCATCCCCACCCTTCAATATATACCATTCAATATATAAACCGACAGTGTTGGCTCGGGCGCTAAGCGCTCGACTCTGATTCGGGAGGTCCCGGGTTCGAATCCCGTCGAGACCGGCTATCCTGACTGAAGGTTTTATCCGAGGTTTTCCTCAGTCGTTAAGGCGAATGCAAGGGATTGAGTCCTCTTAAACAGCCCTCGGACATCCCTTCACAATTTCCTATCCGCACATACCTAGTTCACCTGAAGAGGGGTAATTGCACCCTACAACAGGTTTCCCACGATAAAAATTTAAAATATATAAATAAATATATAATTGTATTACTATGTAATTTAAAATGTTTAAAAAAGGGTTCATCTGGAACCAGTCATTATAGGTCTTTCTTAAAGGTCTCAAATAGTTTTTTTTTTGTTTTACAAATTATTGATCTTATTCGATTTTTTTGTTTGGAGGTACAAATTGTTTTCAAATTGTAAAATTATACACACTGTACAAGTGTGTGTGTGTGTGTGTGTGTGTGTGTGTTCAGTTTTTTCTCTCTGACACCTTCAAGAAAAAGAGTTGAAAATTAATCTCATAGAAACACAACCATCTACGTTGAATGGTGTGCTAGATGGAACTAAAGTTCTAAATTATTTTTACCATGGAATATTTTCCATGTGCTCGATCAAAAAAAAAAAATGAAAAAAATGTTTTGATGTTCTAATAGAGCCAGCTTTCAATTCCATTAATTACATTTTTACTTTGTTGCATAACGTTTATCAATAGATCGCACCACCTGCTTCATGACTGCAATCTCAGCTAGGGCTCCTGTCTGCTTAGGCAACTTGCATGACTTGCATGCGTTGCTGGCTGCATTGCGTTGACGTCACCTGGAGGACGTGGGAGGAATGAATCTAGCTCGATGATTTAGCGCGATGCACTAAGAACAATGGACCTTGCAACGCACGCATTTTGTTCTCGTTACAGTACGTTCTCAGAATAATGAATCATAGAATTAAAAGTAAATAAACAAACAAGTTGTGAACAGAAATGAATAATTGTACACTCATGTCTATGAGTGAGCGTGTAAGTTTGCGAATAAGGGGAGACGAAGAAACCGAAAATGTTTGGAAAAACATTTATGAAAGGGTCCTGTTAGTAAAAAAAAGTTATTTTAAAATGTTTTTTTTTTGTATTGAGATATTCATAAGATGAATTTATTTTGAATATGATTAAAACCCTTTGAAATTCAGAGAAACTAAATTGCAATATGTAGTTTGCTGTTTTATTTCAATCATACGCACACAGAATAAAAAAAACATTCATTGATTAATAATACTTCAAAAGAGGTTTAAAATTTTAAAACAAATACAAGAAATGAGTAATAATAAAACATTTAAAAAATTACATGTTTAGACCATATAGGTGATTCCTAACAATAGAAATGGAACCTTTTAATGCCACCATCGAAACGTCTTGTATCAGTGTTTTTACTAATAACGATTGCAAAAATCAATGACAAACTTGAGGATTTTGCCCCTTACACCAACAAACAATCCGATGACATGCATTGGGTTTGCATAGTATTTGTATGCATAGTATGGTATTGTTGGTTGGTTGGTAGATGTCCTGTTTTTCAGTGTTGACTTGCTCAGCTTGATCTCCACTGCATTCAAAGCGTATCGTCGGGTCAAGTATGAAACCTTCCCTTGTAGTGGAATTAACTGCTATGATGTCGATCCGCCGAATACTTCTAAGTGCAGACAAGCCGTTCACTTCTTCAGCTACTTCCCACTTCCCAGCCCAGTTTCCGAAATTGATTGGCGATTAGAGACCGGACAAGGCAATGACGACTGTTCCTGAGTAATGTTTGCAGAAGCCAAGAACGTGAGGAAGGGTTTTTATCTCGCTATCACAACGACGACAACGGTTAGCCGGTTACCGTTCATCTTCTGCTATGGAGTAACTGACTAAATACGTATAGTATCGCTTAAATGCCCTGGCCAATACGATTCGCCTTCATTTTCTATGTTCTGGTCTTACACCAAAGATTAAAAAGATCCCTTTACATAGATTTCGCGATACTCATGAAGCCCCCCCCCAAAAAAAAAAAAAAAAAACACGCAAGAAGCCGAACTCATCAAAGAATTATAAAACGTTAATTACTACTAAGACAAGAGGCTACGCTAATTTCTTATAGACATCATTTTGTTTCGTGTGATTCTTATATTAAGTGATTTTTGTAAGTTCCATAAATAATTTTAATTGTAACCGTGTTATGATGCTGTATAGTATATTGGATAGACTTGTTACTGACTTATAGGTGAGGAATTCTATGAAGACGACGTTCATCGGTATCAATTTCGTTATAATTTTCGTAAGAAATACTTTTAAAAAACAGTAAAAGCAGCGTCGTGTGTAGGGCTGCAAAACAAAACATTAGCTCAATGCCTACTTTCAGTGTAGGTACAGACTGCAATTTGACGACCCTGTGAAAATAGCTCTAGGGTGTTTCTGTATGTTTTATCTTTTGTTCGCTTTCTGCCGAATAAGGCTACTACGATCTTCATGAATTTTTCAAGTATCATTTTTAACTTTGAACTTAGATATGAAAATGTTTTGGGTACCGGTACATGAAGACCTATTTACATGAAAAGCGTAAAAAGCATTTTGCATGAATTTTTATCACATTTTTTGTCAGATTAGTGTGATCCCCTCTGTATGCAAACA
>JAMZAV010013745.1:0-14344 GCA_024449915.1 Sweltsa coloradensis | reverse complement strand
TCTAGTTAGAGGGAGTGTCCAAGAGATATGTGGAATGTGGATGTTTGCAACTGTTCCACCAAATGAATAAAAAACTTTATAAACTGAAAATAACTCAGAAATATTCCACGGTAAACCTCGGATTCAAGTTTCAGTCTGGATTACCCATGGCAAGATTCGAACCTAGGACTTCCCGAATAAGTTTGCAACGTTATGTATAAGCTACCATGCGGCTCCCATGGGCCCGGGTTAGAATAGACCCAGGGGAACCTCTTCGATCTTACAAGGCGTGTAGAGAGGCAAAGTCCTTCTCTCAAACTTCTTCTCCGAAACTAGAGGCGAGCTCTGACGATATATTGTCGGTGACACTCGTTCTCCCTTGACGACCTTCCCGACGACGACAACGACACGAACTATGACAAAGACGATGACGACCACGACGTGAGAACCCCCGTCTCCCCTATCCGTGGATAGTTCTGACCAGCATGGGCCTCTCAGTCTCCTCCCCATATCCCCTATAGTCTAGAGTGGCGCATTATGACCTAACGGTTGACAAGCTCTTAATCCAGATAAATTCAAAAGTACTCCCGTCTGTGTGCGTTTGAGTTGTATGATCCAGTGTGCGGTGAAGCGCATGTATGATCCAGTGTGCGGTGACTGGTGAGTGTATGATCCGGTGTGCGGTGCTGTGGTTGTAGCAACGAGGAAGATGCATAGTTTACCATGTGATCTACCTCGCTGGGATGTAGTGTGCTAGGCCCGATGTCGGGCATTATGCATGCATGGGAACTACACCCAGACATGACATGCACATCTGATCTCCTCGCCACACTAACACACTCGCAGCTATAGTGCTCCCAACGAAAGAATGTAGGTGGCTCTAAATTGTTTCCCAACATAACAACTTTGTTAACTCTATTCACGCTAGCTCAGAGAGGATCTTGCACACGGTGGAACTCTGTGATCTAGCACAGATAATTTTTGCTAATGTTGGTAAAAGATATTTCTCTTTCATACATAAAGGCGACATTCCTTATACCGCGCATTCATTCTACCCCCACCACTACCAAGCATCTGCATTCTTTCGTTGGAGCAAGTATACCGCGCATTCATTCTACCCCCACCACTACCAAGCATCTGCATTCTTTCGTTGGAGCAAGTATAGCTCGCTAGGCTCTGGACGGAGGTCGTCGACTCGGACTCGGTCCTAACCAGCTCTGACTCAGGGGGTTTCCCCAACCTCTGCCTCATCAAGACGATGATGGCGAATGTAAATTGGCATTAATAACACGGTTCGAACATTTCCTCCTCGCTATAATCGCACAATATGACCGAGTTGGGTCACTGTTACATATTGTACGCTCGTTGATCGATAGCGTCGTTGCCGACAGGGTTGGCTTGGTCCGCCTTAAATAAAAGTCCCCCTCTCGAAATCTGTTGTGACATGGGTGGATTCACTCAAAATACGAATTTATTTAAAAACATGCAACACTTGTCTGTCCGTCCGTCTGTGAGTGTGTCACGTCTCACGATGAAAACCGAACATGGTTCCGATTAACAGCGACATTGCTCTTCCACAAATGTTTTGGTGATCATAGGGTTCAGGGCGCGAGACTATCCTTCCTCAAAATGTGAATATTTACCGACCCGGCACCTCCACCAACAAAAATATTCGAAATATGATATATAACCCGTATCTTATTGAGAGTCTGTTGATTAATGTATCTTCGTCCCATATATTTAGGGTACTCCCATTGATATTAAACCCCTATAGTAGGCTAGATTAGCAGTCTCCTATACCTCCGCACAGGCGCGAGCGTAGCAAATTGAAGACTCAACCGGCCCATTTCAAGATGGCGATTTGGTGTTTTAATTTATGCTTTTTTAATGCAATAAAGTATTTTACTGGATTGTTTGATATGGTTTTAGCTTGTGCAGCATGGTATTAAACAAAAGAAACAATACGAAGTGATTGCATAAGGGAATTTAGTAATCATTTGGTATTAAAGGCTAGTATGCTTACCTGTCAACCTGGCGGCAATCTTGAGAACTATTTGGCCACAAATCGCTCCCATTTGATTAACATGTAAACTGTCATTTTAAGATGGCTTCTAATTGTACCGGAAGTGGACCACCGACTGCTGGTCTAGCCAATTATATAGGATGTCTATGGGTACTCCCTTGTCCATGCTTGTAAACCTACCTATTGGGCACCAAATCGACATGTAGATCGCAGCACTGGCGGCGCGCTACGTCACAACATGGCTGGCGTAATTGTGATTCCGGGCTGGAGCGTATATGGCGCTAACGTGTGTTAGTCGCGCCGGTTATGACAATTCGGGGATTATTTCCGATCTGTTCACTAACATTTACCTTTCTCGCACACGCATTAAATAAGATGTATATTTTCATCTACGGTTTGCATTTGTTACGCTCTTATACAACCACAAGTAGGCGTAATTGCGTAGGTAGGCCAACTATAGCCATAATTGAACCTTCCTATTCCTATATTTCTGAATGGGATAGGGATGAAATGTAAAATATTATATAATAATATCATCATAATAGTTGGGTATATTATTATGTTTGAGCGTAAGAATATTCAGAAAATAATTCATAAGCAGATTATTATTTATTATTCAATTACTACTATAAGTAAAGTTGCCAGCCGAAATTGGTATTGATCCAAGGAATTATTACCAAATTTGAAATTAGAATGTTAAGTTTTTGAAGTGAAAAGAGTCTGTTTGTTGTATCAAGAAATATTTTGCAACAAATTGATATTACACTGAACAGCTGAAGTGCAAGGTGCAATATTTAACGTTTTCCCGCGATAATGTAATAACAATAAATAGTACAACTTGTATTATTTTCATCATATTCCCTGAAAATCTCAATAAATTAGGCCTACATCTATGCTATAATTCGGATGTTGTCAATTTGTAATCATCGACAAAGTGTGCATTATTCAGAACATGACGAAACTTCTAAAAATACTTGGCTGAAAAATTGGTATTTACTATGAAAAATGTTAATTGAAAACGATTTTTCCGAATTTATTACTATACATAGGCCTACTTTTTTTGTTGTTGATAAAAACGCACTACAGTGTAGTAATTTTGAGGTAGCCCATCACATACGAAACAAATTGAATGTAGGCCTATGTGCTATGTAGGCCTGTATGTGTAACAATTGGGAATGGTGTGATAGCCTATTGGCATAAGCATGAATTAAAATTATTGTCTGAAATTGTAAAACGCGATTTAATATGAGTGTCGGTGACGGGTAAAAAACAATAAGTATAATTATTAAAAAATGAACATAAATAAATAATAAATCTATCAAACACAACGGGAAAACTCAGTGGGTGACACCACACTGTCATCTGACTATATGTTTTCGGACTTTATCCCTGGACTTAAATGTAAGAATAATGTTTTTTATTAAGAGTAGGCCCTACCGAAATTTAAATTGAGATCACGATAATGTAAATTGTTATTAATGTAAAGAGTTGTATTTTAAAAGAGAAATGTAGGCCAATGCTTAACCATTCGAGACATAACCCTTGCGTCAGGTGTCCACTTTATGGTGCACTTACAGGCCCCATTATTTCATTTAAAATTTGTTTTCTTGTGATAACCATAGCACAAATATGTCTTTATTTTATTTCTAACGTTCAACATCCGTAAACAAAACGTATCACGCCGAAAACTCAACTTTTTAGTTACATCTACACGTTCTTCCACGTTATTTGCCGCTGTCTCTACCTGAGTGATCACTACTGCTAGGGTTCTACGTTCCGCCAACAGGCAGCGCTAGTGTGCTTTTCGGAGCCGAATTGTCACTGGTATCAAAACATGGATGTTTTGTACTCGTATTTGTGATGGTAGTTCACCATTCCTTTCCCTCTCTTTCCCCCTCTTTCTTTCCGTGTAAGACTACTTTTATTCGTAGGAAACCAGTACTTCTTCATGTGACTAACTACTGGCCATGAGGTATTCTTTGAGGATACTTGTGAAGGAATGTAATCGTGTATATTTTATAGGAGTAAGTCCCAATGTTTTGTCTTTGACTCATGGTCTGGTCATCCTTCGGTCATGGTTACTGTGGGTATGATACCGTCAATAGCTAATGCGCGTAATGTGTGGGACTCTGATTCGGGAGGTCACGGGTTCGAATCCCTTTAAGGCTATTGTACCACCTCTGGTCGATAATTTGAAAGTCGAAGAAACATGTATGAAAAGAATTTTCTGAATGAAAGAAGGCCTTTAAAATAACAGGAAAAAAATTCAATTTTTTTTCTGTTATTTTATAGACATAGACATATAGGTGGTACAATAGCCTTAAAGCGATTGCTGGGATTTAGTAATCTTAAATTCTGACATTCCGTTCACAATTACCCCAACTCTAATTACCTAGTTAGTCACCTGCTCGGCTCTAACGGATGTTTCCCCTGGAGGGGTCCTTATGAAAAAGTGTGTTTTGCTATGGTGGTGGCTTGAGTGTGCTACCTGTTAGAGTCAATTGTGACAATAATTTATTTTTATTCAGACACATTAAATAATAAACAAGTACATGTTATACAAGAAAGTTAAGAAGCAGTTAAGAAAAAAGTGTGGCTCGTTGGTCTTGTGGTTAGCGTCTCTGCTTCCAATGCAGAAAGTCCAGGGTTCGGTTCCCGCTAAATTTATAAGTTTTTAACTTCTGGTTTGGACTTAAGTCCATCAGTTCTTGTCTTAGGAATTTGTACACGGTGACTTTTGAGCCGTCCTAGCAACGACCCACATAATAAATTTAAAGTTGATCTAAATCGGCCTTGTTGATTCTGGCGTTGATCTGCGGGTGTTCGCACTGTCCATACCACTGATTGCTATATTTCCTATTAAAAATATCGATCTTTGGTTGGTTATCGCTCACTCGTTGATTGAGTAGAGGCCTACAGGGTTGGCTAGGTCACTCTGGTTTACTGTCCCCCACTGAAAATCAGTTATGTGACTGAGTGGGTAGACTCTAAATAAGAATTTTTTTAAATTTATTTGTTTGTTTAAACAACTGTGTGTGCAAGGTGCCAAGTCCGGCTTAGATCGAGTTGACGGCCGTCACTTGTTACTACTTGACTTGATAGACCGTGTAATGGGTTAGTTGGGCGCATCCGAGAGAGAGAGAGAGAGAGAGAGAGAGAGAGAGAGAGATGATGGTCACGATGTTTAGCTAATGTCATGTAATAAGACGGATCCCTCGTCGTCGCGCGTACCTCGTTAGCAGGAGCGCGTGTCTCAGTTGGTTTGTGCCTGTGCGTGACTCTTGAGTCTGGCTCACTCTCATTCTATCTCACTCTCTCGTTATTGTATCTCGCATCATCATCACTTCTTGTTTGTAGCATTGCCTGAGCGGAGGACTCTTTGAAATACATAAACTCATCTTCCCATCTCATCCTATCCTTGGCCTTCTCTCCCCATCTATATCACCTTCTCTTTCTCTTTCTCTCTCTCTCTCTCTCTCTCTCTTCACTCTGCCAATCCCCCTCTCTTTTTCTATTCCTCTCCACCCCTTTTATAATAAATAATTATCCAGAATTTATAAATACTATAGGCCAGCCTAGACAATCTATAAATTTATCTTTCTTTTCTTCTTTTCCCTCTTATCTCCGTTTCTCACTCTGTCTCTCTCTACCTCTCCCGTTCGCTTTTCATCGCTCTCTCTCTCTCTAACCCTCCCTCTCTTCCTAAAACTCTCTCCCCCTCATTCTGTCCCTAACTCTCCCTTCCTGTATCTCCCACCTTCTTAAACTATTTCTGTCCTTTCTCACTCTGTCCACCCATTTCTTTCTCCCCCTCTCTCGCCCTCATCCTCTATCTCTCTCTCTCCTACATCTCTCCCCGCGATAATGCGCTGTGGCACTTAGATCGTAGTCTCTCTCCTAATCACTTCTTCTTCTTCTTCTTCTTCTTCTTCTTCTTCTTCTTCTTCTTCTTCTTCTTCTTCTTCTTCTTCTTCTTCTTCTTCTCCTCCTCCTTCTTCTTCTTCTCCTCCTCCTTCTTCTTCTTCTTCTTCTTCTTCTTCTTCTTCCCGGAAGACACTCGGTTAAGTTCCCTCTAATCCCCCCTGTTTCTTGGAAGTTCATCATGAGGTTATGTAACTAGCTACACACGCAGGTTCATTCATAGAAACATATCGTCAGTGCTGAATGAAAGACTCTTGTCTGTTGATGTTGGACCAACACGTCACTTGTTTATAACTGAGTAGAATAGACGTCAAATAAATAAATTAATTAAAACAGCCGAGGGTCATCTTATATCGAGCACGTTGACTTCTCGGCTAGATTTTTGATATTTCACTAAGAGCTATTTACTTAATCAGGAAACATCCAGTGTATGAACTATTACATTTAAAACAATAAGTGCAAATAAAATTGTGCCAAGCTTTACAAGGAACGCCATTTATATTATTATTTTTCGACTAGGAAAACATCAAAGTCGTTGTTAGACGAGTGAGCGAGTCATGTGTTGAGTACCCGGGAACATTTGCATTTAAGTTCATTGATATTTAGTTAAGTTGATGATAAGGACTTGTCAACTATTAGGCCATAATGCGCCACTCTAGCCTATGATAGGCTAGGGATAAAATAACCATGTTGGATCCAGCCTTAGGTAAGGGGAGGAAAAGGAATGTTACCGGGTACTAAACACATGGCTCACTCACTCGTCTAACAACGACTCTTTGGCGTTTTCCTGATTATGTATAACTATTTAGGATGAATACTTTAAATCAGTTGAAAAATAAACGAGAAACGTATAGTTGATACCATAAGAATAAATTATATATACATTGAACATGAATGAGCCGAGAGAGTCTTTTTTACCACTTAAATATCACATGCAGCAGTTTCTTTCTGCGTTTAATCTATTTGTTTATTAGTGAGTCACTATATCGGCCTACATTAATTTAAATATGCATTTCACTTTTTGAACTTTGTAACGTCCATAATTATTAACTAAAAGAGTGGGGGTGGATTTGCCGATTAATATACAATCACGCTTATAATTAATGATTATGACCGTTACAAGTTTCAAAAAGTAAAATGCACATTTAAATTAATGTAGGCCGATATAGTAACTAACTAATAAATAAATCGACTAAACGCAGAAAGAAAATGCTGCATGTGATATTCAAGTGGTAAAAAAGACTCTCATATGGCTCATTCATGTCAAAAGCTAATAATATCACCAGAAATGTAATAATTTGGATGTAGCCTTATTATGGCTTTAGTTAGGAATAGGATAGACGTTTAAGAAAGAAAGAAAGACAAAAAATGTAGGATTCCCGCTGTAGGGTATACACATCAGATTTATCTGGTGTGACCCTCTTTATAGGTGACTATCTAGGTATGTTGCGGATAGGACAATTGTGAAGGGATGTCCGAGGGTTGTTTAAGAGGAGTCAATCCCTTCCATAAAATCTAAGAAAAAAACATTAGTTAGGATTGCCGGTCTCGACGGGATTCGAACCCGGGACCTCCCGAATCAGAGTCGAGTGCTTTTACAGCGCTCGAGCCAACACTGTCGGTAAAAAAAGCAAGATTATAGCCGATCCTTGCAGGCTGTAGCCTCTGTACATACAGAGAGCATGGGCTGTACGGCTGTACCTAAGCAAGCAAGGCTTGGCTGTCGTTTTACAAATTTTGTGTGAGATGCTATCTAGTATAAACTCATTTGTATTTCTCTGAATATTATTTTTTTCTCCAGAGAAATACGTGATAACGATAAAGTAACCAGCAAATTGTTAAAATCGTGTCTAGCAAGATAAAATAACTCGACACAAAAAGTTAAATCCATCCTTTGACTAGAATCTGATTCTATAAAATGTATTCATCCCTGTTAATGCGCTTAGCCTGACAAAGGGATGATTTGTTAGTATTCCGAGTGGCGCCGACCGTGGGATTAGTGCTGCTAGTTGAACGTTGTGGACTCGCTCTGTGGGATTCCCTTTGACAAAACTCTGTCCGTCCGTCTGGGCCTGTGTCACGTCCAACGATTAGAACCGAGGATGACCTCCGATCCGATTTATATGTGGTCATTGCCATTTATAAAGGTTGAAATAAAGTTTTTTGTGGCCCTTCGGCACAGGGGCGGGCTATCACAAATCACAATCAAAAGAGGGGAATGACTTAGAGGTACGTGTATAGCATTTTTCAAGTGTCATTTTATGGCGTTTTGTAGCATCTATTTTTGGCTACTTCCAAAAACTTAATGTTTGAAGATTTTTCATATTTTTATTTCAAAATTATGTCATCAAGGTTGAATTAGGCACTTTGTGGAATTTTGAATTCTGTTGTCAATAAAGACATTATTATTATTAATATCAACTGAATAAAAATGTGAATAAACAAATCATAGATTTCATGACAAATAAAATCAAATAGGACTGGAAATTCATAGTTTTAATTGAAAAATGGCCCTTTTTACCATCTATTTACAAAACGCTTTTTTCACGTACCTCTTAGTAATGATGTAGGACTATCAATATCTGTATCCGGTATCTACACCAAAGTGAAGGAAAGTGAAGGAATCTTCCAAAAATGCTTCACGTTTCTATTCGTCCGTCCGTCTGTGCGTGTGTCACGTCTCACGATAAAAACCGAACATGACATTGTACACTTTGACATATTTATTTATTGACATTGCCCTTGAACTAGGATGATACTGAATATATTTGGTGACACTAGGTGACAGACCAGTTCCCAAGGTCAAGTATAACATTCTGTATCAATACCAATAGGTCAGGTTCGTTTTTATCGTGAGACGTAACACACACATACGGACGGACGGAATGCAATGCAAGAAATGTGATGCTATCGTCTACTATTTGAATCTTTCGAATTCCCGTCAGAAATTTATTCAGGTTTAATATATCACTTTATTATACTAGGGAAACGCCAAAGTCGTTGTTAAACGAGTGAGTTAGCCAAGTGTTTTGACTTCTAAAACCGTACCGTCTGGTCACCTTACAGGAACTCACTCTACTTGCCACAATAATTATTTAAATTGAACATTCAAAATGCGAATCGTATTCAAAACGTATCAGCGTGAAACATTAACAAATTTCCAAGATAAAACAAAATCACCTAATTTTTATTTCCCATTTAACACCCCTCAAAAATAATATGTGGGTGTAAAAATATAAAAAAGTTAGACCTGACGGGTATCGAACCCCATCCATCCATCCGTGCGGTAGGCTATAATTGGTTACCACTATAGGCCATGCAGGCCACGTCAACCTCGTCCCGCTAACTGCTACGAAACAAATGCCATTGATATTATTAAAAATCACATTTTTATTTATTGTAGGCTTCTATCGCAATGGATCAAGCTGATTTTGTTAACAGTTCTTAGTAAACTCGTACCGGATGTCTGTTTAAAATTTCAGCGCAATCTGTTCAGCGGTTCGGCTGATTTTCGACGTACAGACAGACAGAATCACAGAATGAGAGCCGTTTGAGTTGAATGGAGACACTCAGTCGCTCCGCTCCCTCGTTTAACTACTAAGTTATTACTACAATTTCTTTTTATAGTTAGTTACGTATTTTGTTATGACGAATCCTAATAAAACTTCTAATTAAGATAATTAAAATTAGCCAGAACTGAAGTTTGGGAACAATTTTAATTAACTATGATAAAAAGTAAGGTCAGCGCATCAAAGCTAGGTCATCGATCCCCCCCCATCCCCACCTTTGCCCCCACACGGTCATGGGTTTTCCACGGCCCTCTCGTCTCGCGCGTAATCTCCAGGGCGGTGCCCCTGTCATCAGCGTATGACAAACGTCACTTGTTTTTCTCGGGAGATCTGCACTCATCACGAGCACATGTGCTTCAGTTTCTAGAAACGTTACGCCAACTTTAGTTAAACATCTAAACACATCTCGTGTTTATTAATAAGTGACGTCATACTATGTTTTATGGACTTCTCATTCTCATTACGTTGTATTAACATTAAATTCGTTGCTACATTTGTTTCTTAACTTTGACTAATATTTATTTTTGCACTTTTTGTTTGCTGGCTTAATTAATATTTGACACTTGGTAAGTAAATAAGATTTATATAAGGGTGTTAAATCAAAGTCGTAGAAGTTTGAGGAGGTTTCGCCGCATAACAAGGAAACATTAAAAAAATTACAGTGTTTATACAATTTCTGTGACGTGACGAATCACTAAGAAATTTGCCTTAAAAAGTTTTTGAATTAGTCTCAGCCTTGTGAATGTTTTTTTTTAAATTAAAATATAGATAATCACTTTGTAGCTAACACGGTGACATTTTCACTTACTATTTTACTCTCAAAGACTGCCAAGCTCATTTTGTTCTTTATTTTATTTATGATCAGGTAATGAATCTTTCAAGCCCCCTTAATGGCACATGCGTCTTAAACACCGATATAATATTATTCATCAGTCTTAAAACACCTTTGACTTTTAGACTGTTCCTTACGCCGCATTTGGACATAGAATTGTGTTGAGTCACTTGAAAAAATATTTGCGTGTTCTTGAATTCTGTCATCCATCCTTGCGACTTCTTAATATTTTTGTTAGCACACACATGCGAATGATACGTCGTACAATGGGCAGGGTGATGTATTTATTTCTCTGGAAAACCCACGGATGATGCAACTATGGAGTTGGATGATAAGGAGGTCTAGCTCAAATGGAACAGCACGTCCACGATCGTGTTTGTTTGTTTGAGCCTATTCACCATTTGATTGTTATAACCACTACTAGCAGGTTAAACTTTGCTACAATGAACTGTGGTAGGCCCTAGGTTACCTTGGTTACCAAAGTAAACAATCAAAATGTCTGCCAATTTGAAGTGCTAACTTGTACACCGCCGACCACACACCTGCGCCTCCAGTACGCCAGTACTATTTATAACTCCATGATGCAACTATGAAGACAAACAGAAGTGATAGACTTGTCACCTGCATGAAGTGTCTGATGACTGACTGACCATCTCTTAATATTATTTATTATCAGGGTCAGGATTCTTAAGAATTAATTAATCATCATTGTGGATTCTGGTGTGGCGAAAGACACAAACATAAGTTCAAATTTTTAATAGTTGCGTTTAAGACACATAAATTGTGTGATCCACTGTAAACATATCCCTCGAACATATAATTTAACTCTCATCCGAAGAAAGGTATATTTTTTTAGAAAATCACAGAATCCACATTCACACACCACATTCATACCCATAACCTACTCTCATTCTGTGACTATTAATAAATTTTAGTTAAGTTTTTATTTATTTATTTATTTAATTAACGTCTATCATATTTAGTTAAAAAAACTGATTTACAAAGGAGGACAACAAAATATTTCTATAATTACATATGCAGACAAATAGTATTAATAACACAATACATTTTGTAACAAATTAGAAAAGGACATTAAAATGCAATTTATTAATAAACCAAAGAAAACAAAAATCATCAGAAAAAAAAACGAAAAGAAAAAATATTTTTAAGACGATCCCTTTCAAACGAATATTAGGTTTGCCAAAAAACAGGAACAGCATATCTGGGAGTATCAAACTTTCGCGGAAGAAACCACCGAACGCGAACCTTCATTCTTATGTTCAAATCTTGATAACAATTTAGTAAATATAATTATATAAGATATATATTATTGGAAATTATATCACAAATTAAAACCGACAGTGTTGGCTCGAGCGCTAAGCGCGCGACTCTGATTCTGGAGGTCACAGGTCAAATCCCGTCGAGACCGGCAATCCTGACTTAAGGTTTTTCCTAGGTTTTCCTCAGTAGATAATGCGAATGCAATGGATTGATTCTTCTTAAACAGCCCATCGGACATCCCTTCACAATTGTCCAGACACCTGAAGAGGGGCATTAATTGCACTCTGAGCAGGCTTCCTACAAAAATTATTTTATCACAAATTAAATTGATGTTTCTTTCCCGTCTTAACAAATTTATCCTTAAGTAGTAAACACTTTTGGCGTCAAGTCAATCTTCCAATCCATCGCTGATACGAATTGAGCACAAATCTGCTTACCAAATAGAAGCGCCCTCGAACTTAGGCTGAAACCGCCCACTTACCTTATTGTTCGCTCACTCTCTATTCATTGCTAGGCGTTTACATCTTCGGCGGCGTTAAAACTTCCCTTCGAGAGAGAGAAAAAAACTCTGAATTATTTCTGTTTTCAATACGTTTTTTCTCGATAAATCTCAGAACAATTTACACAATTCAACGATTTGATCCAAAAAGATTTCAAACACTTATTATTCTTCTATTCATCCTCTCAAACTCATTTCCTATTCATACCATGCCCCTTACAGTTTCCCGGTACGCAGCTGGCTGATAAAAATATCCTCTGACAGACTCCAGAGGGCCATAGAATATACTTGCAACTGATTACAAATCAACCACACTGCGCGATAGAAGTATTTCATTCGTGCGTTACACATGGAATAATACTTGTATTCTGACCACCAGCAATCCTGACTGATTTCCTAAGTTTTTCCAGTGAATTAATCGTGTTGGTACTCGTATTTGTGGTAGCGTCTCTGCATCCAATGCAGAAGGTCCAGGGTTCGATTTCCCGCTACAATTAGAAGTTTTTTAACTTCTGATTTGGACTTAAGTCCATCAGTTTTGTCTTAGGAATTTGTAAACGGTGACTTTGGAGCCGTCCTAGCAACGAGGCACATAATAAATTTAAAATTGTTCTGAATCGGCCTTGTTGATTCTGGCGTTGATCCGCGGGTGTTTGCACTGTCCATACCACTGATTGCTATATTTCCTATAAAAAATATCGATCTATTGTTGGTTATCGCTCACTCGTCAATTGCGTCGGGGCCTACAGGGTTGGCTTGGTCGCTTTGGTTTAATGTCCCCCACTGAAAATCAGTTATGTGACTGAGTGGGTAGACTCTAAATACGAATGTATTTATTTATTTATTTTTTATTACAACAGTCCAGGATAAAACTATCAACCGTTCAATTTAGAAATCTCCTACTCCAGATCTGTATAAAAATAATTTTTGCACCGCACAGAACATCTGCCCCTTTTTTAAAAAGATACGTCACATTCAAATTGTTATACTTATTTTCCAAGCTATTCTAGTGCAGCTGTCACCTACATTTAAATGAAAACACACTTTAGTGAATGAATCTCTTTACTGTATAAAGAAACAGCGTTGGTTTTAAAAGTTCGTAGTTTAAAGCAAAGAAAAATTGGAAATCGATTATTAATTTTCTGAAAAAAATAACACACGATATAGGAAGGACCCTTTATTCAAAATAACCTTATAATTTCTTATAACTTTCTTTTAGTATTTTAGTACTCATAGTATTAATGCTAATAACCTTTTACTTACTTTTCAGTTTTCATTGATATGATCTACGACTCTACGTTCTATACATAATGCCTAGAGTACCTCGCTTTTCTTCCAGCTGTGCGTGTGTCACATCTCACAATAAAAACCGAACACGTCGTCCGATTGACATGCGTTTGTTTTTTGTTTAGTATATTGCACTTCAACAATGATGATACATAATGTTTTTGGTGACCCTGGGGGCAAGTGGTTAGGGGCTAGCCCCCCAGAAAGTTTTTAAAGTTTCGACCCGGCACCTCCACCAAACAGTGATTTATTTTATTTTTGTAATTATTCTTGGGCGTTATATTGATTAAGTAGCTTCGCTCCCTCTTCCCGGTACTCCCGTACCCTGCTACTAATTCAAGCTACTCCAAACGAACTCAATTAGACATTAATTTGGCTACATGCCATTGTCGAACAACCTCTAACACACATCATCATTATCTATCGCCATTTCCCGCTTCTGGAATGGTCAGCTTGGGTTTAGCAACCAAATTTTTCCACTTCTTTCTGTCCTCCCACAATCGCATCTCTTCGACATCTTCCCAGCTCTCTCCTCTTGCCGCCAAGTCTCTTGCTTTGATGTTCTTCCATCTCTTTCTTGGCCCATCTTATTTTTCCTTCTTCAATCCGTCTTTCATACATTTTCTTGGGCATCCTATCTTCCCCCATTAGTTACATATGTCCATACCATCTGAACCGTGTCCTTCCCATCCACTTTTACTAGTATACGTTAAGATTGTAAATACAGTTGTATATAAAATAACTAAATTAAGTAATAACGCCAGGCGTTACTGCAAAAGAGTTGACAAAGCTAAAATAAGTATATTTGTTTGATTAGCATCTTGTCGTATTCAGTCATACCACTGATTTACAAATAAGGACAATACATCAAACGTAGAAACGCATCCTATCTTCCCCCATTAGTTACATATGTCCATACCATCTGAACCGTGGTTCTTCCGTATCCCAGCGTT
>JAMZAV010013744.1:0-16561 GCA_024449915.1 Sweltsa coloradensis | reverse complement strand
TATTTTTTTTTAAATTGTATTGAATTCCAGCAAACGACTTACGGTGTTCAATATCCTTTTTTCTCAAGCGGGACAAAGATGCTACAAAATATGACCATTTTAAAAAAAAATTTCCGCAACAGGTGTTTTTGGATAACAATGTTCTTGTTATTTCGCCGTAGTTAGTTAAAACAGCTACAATTAATTTAAATGAATCAATCATTGTAAAATTGCAAATGGCAAATTACAAAGTTTCAAAGCAAATCATTCATAATATTCATAATAAACTTCTGGTGGAGGAGTTTTGAAACGTTAAACAATCGCCATTATCATAGCCAGCTGTGACAAATATCTGCTATGCGGGTAGCGGCGAGAGTGTAAAAAGTTTCAAAGTTCGTAAACATTATGTAAATTCTTCACTCACTAAACTGTGTTGAAATTGGCGCTCTCACGGATACGATAAGAGACGGTCACGCATTCTGCCGGCCAGGAGGCCTACACTAGAATAGGCGCTTCACGCATTTTCCCTTGTTACCCGCTAGAGGGCAGGCAGCGCTTCTTTTGCTCGCCTAGAAACAGTTCCTTCTCTCTCCTACAACGTTTGTAAAACGTAACGTAATTGTATCACAACTTGTCTTGCTAATAATTAAATCTAACGAGTATTCTTGAACAAGTCTTGAATTCCTTTATGTGTGAAGTAACCCTGCGTATCCAATCAAACCTGCTCCACAGGTTATGGGGCCCAGATTAACGGAATAAACGTTGGGTTAATTGATAAACAAAAGGTAAGTGCTTGAGGAATCACGTATTCAGATTTAGGCCTAGGCCTAGCCTACGCGTCGCGAAGGTTCTGGACCGACGGAATATGATGGCGTCATCTAGCTCGGCCAGAATTGAACTACTAGACAAGGATAATTACGATACGTGGAAAATACAGATGGAAGCTTTATTGGTTAAAAACGATGCTTGGGCGTACGTGAGTGGGGAAGACAGAAAACCTACAATCAGAACTGGAGACGCCGCCGCGGCATCGGTTATAGCTTTGAAGGAGTGGGAAAATAAAGATAGGAAGGCTAAGTCGGACCTTATCTTGTCAATTAGCCCTTCAGAGCTAAAACAAATAAAAGGATGTGTAACATCGAACGAAGTTTGGGTTAAACTGCAGTCGATATACCAATCAAGAGGGCCTGCTCGCAAGCCACACTGTTGAAACAATTAACCTTGCATCGTATGGATGATAGTGAAGACGTGCGCGAACATCTTCGGAAGTTCTTCGATACGATAGACAAACTGAATGAGATGGAATAAACATTAATCCGGATTTATTGACCATATAGTAGAGTCATTTTCGACACTTTTGTGACCGTTGAGAGACAATGACGATTTTTCAACGGATTTGTCCTCTAAGAAGGTTTTATAAAAAATTTAGCCCCCATGCCCCTCGCGAAAGTGTGGGCATACCCCGCCAGGGCCCAAAATCCAATATGGCGGCCGTTTACCACATCTGACACTATCTTTGCAATGTTTTAGCCTAGAGTATCGCGTAGTATGTGGTTTTTATGGTTTTGAGGGTCGAGGAATTCGTTTCTGAAGTCGGTTTGGCGATTAGACCCATTTTTTAAAGCTTTGAATCCAAGATGGCCGTCGATTTGCAGCTTTGGAATAGCCAGTTTCTCGAAATCGTAGTAGAACTTTCATATAAGACTCGAATGAAAGCCCTGTTCACATAATTTTGAATAATTGACAGAAGAGCTCTCAGATAGTGCTCATAAATCTAATAATTGGTCAAAACTTCAATAATAATACGAAAATATGTGCTCCTTTTATAGACAATTTAGCGATTTTCTAAAGTGCTGTGATAAGAGTGGCTATGGCACATGAATTGAGAGACAATGACGATTTCTCAACGGATTTGTCCTCTAAGAAGGTTTTATAAAAAATTTAGCCCCATGCCCCTCGCGAAAGTGTGGGCATACCCCGCCAGGGCCCAAAATCCATATGGCGGCCGTTTACCACATCTGACACTATCTTTGCAATGGTTTAGCCTAGAGTATCGCGTAGTATGTGGTTTTTATGGTTTTGAGGGTCGAGGAATTCGTTTCTGAAGTCGGTTTGGCGATTAGACCCATTTTTTAAAGCTTTGAATCCAAGATGGCCGTCGATTTGCAGCTTGGAATAGCAGTTTCTCGAAATCGTAGTAGAACTTTCATATAAGACTCGAATGAAAGCCCTGTTCAAGTAATTTTGAATAATTGACAGTAGAGCTATGACTTCTGTTTGAAGCACAACTTTCACAATAACATCTCTTAATTAGACTACAATCATTAGTGCACTCACTACATTCACCATTACTGTTCGTCTGAATCTGTTGACTCTCCACACTCACTTCTCTCATCATCGCTGCCACTATCTTCACCTCTGTCATCTGGACAACCACGAGTTTTGAGCTGCTGGGGCAAGGGGGGTAGGGTGTGGCGCACTGGTCGGCACTTCCCATTTAGAATTTCCCAGCCATGACCAATGGGGGACGGATGATCTAGCAGCTCGTAATGGAGCTGGCAATACACAATGTAATTCGTCCTTTGCACATGGAGATCCAACGAGTCGTCATCAGGTGGGAGTCGAATCGTACTCTTGTTCTTCATTTTGTGCCACTTCGAAGCTCTGGCTTGCGCACAGGTAGCATCTGCACTTCCAGCATAGACTTTTGAGAGGACAAATGCTTTCATATTTGCTCTGACTTCGTTCTCTAGCTCCAGACTTTCACCTACTCTTACAAGAAGCTCTCTGGCCTCTGAGTCATTAATTTCTGCAATACTTGTTTTTTGCCATGTCCATAGAACCCTGATGTGTGGTCACTGCCTGTAATGACATGTAGAGGTATGATGACATCGGCGACCTCTGCTGACAGTAGGGCATTGCAGTTGATTATTGAATGCTTGCGTTTTATCAGCAGGTCTCCTCTGAATTGTTGTGAGACATAAGCTGCTTGTACATATACATCTGTGTCCTCGCTGTCTTAGAAACAACTGCCCCAGTATAATTCCCAGCTCTTAACTTGCATACGTTTGAAAGCAGCATTGTGTCTGCTTCTGGATGCTTGAAAACGTACTCATCGCTCGTCACACCAGTGCTCAGGTTAGTTGACGTATTGTCTTCACAATATATGACACCACTCCGAAGCTGACCAATTTTTGTTTTCATCTGTTCCTTCACAAGTCCTCTGCAGTCTGACCTTATTTCCTGAATTGACCATGAGCTTATTGAATTCAGAAGCTTCTGGAAACGGGTCTTCAGGCTTAGGGAAAACATTTGGGATTTGTAGATGTTTTGCTGCCAGTCGATCGTGCTCATCATCCTTGATGCTAAAGGGAAGGTCTTACTTGTCGTCTAAGAGTAAGATGAGACGTGCATCAGCGTGGCGTGAGAGAATTATCGAGCATATCTTATCAAGGTAGTCACTCCAGTGGTACCTCGAGCCGTCCCGTTTCCTAGCCTCACGGTCCTCTGGTCTGGGGGTGGCTAATCGCCAGATCATCCCCATATCTACCAGACTGACGTGATCCCGTGGTTTCTCTGCAATTGGTTCTAAATTAAATATACTTAGTAACTTGCTCTTCGCAGTCTTACGCATTGAACCATCGACATTGTAGATTGAGAGGCACTCCTCAGTCACTCTCCCTACAAGGGCTGTCTCAAGTTCAATTTTACCTTACATATTTTCGTATTATTATTGAAGTTTTGACCAATTATTAGATTTATGAGCACTATCTGAGAGCTCTTCTGTCAATTATTCAAAATTATGTGAACAGGGCTTTCATTCGAGTCTTATATGAAAGTTCTACTACGATTTCGAGAAACTGGCTATTCCAAGCTGCAAATCGACGGCCATCTTGGATTCAAAGCTTTAAAAAATGGGTCTAATCGCCAAACCGACTTCAGAAACGAATTCCTCGACCCTCAAACCATAAAAACCACATACTACGCGATACTCTAGGCTAAACCATTGCAAAGATAGTGTCAGATGTGGTAAACGGCCGCCATATTGGATTTTGGGCCCTGGCGGGGTATGCCCACACTTTCGCGAGGGGCAATGGGGGCTAAATTTTTTATAAACCTTCTTAGAGGACAAATCCGTTGAGAAATCGTCATTGTCTCTCAATTCATGTGCCATAGCCACTCTTATCACAGCACTTTAGAAAATCGCTAAATTGTCTATAAAAGGAGCACATATTTTCGTATTATTATTGAAGTTTTGACCAATTATTAGATTTATGAGCACTATCTGAGAGCTCTTCTGTCAATTATTCAAAATTATGTGAACAGGGCTTTCATTCGAGTCTTATATGAAAGTTCTACTACGATTTCGAGAACTGGCTATTCCAAGCTGCAATCGACGGCCATCTTGGATTCAAAGCTTTAAAAAATGGGTCTAATCGCCAAACCGACTTCAGAAACGAATTCCTCGACCCTCAAAACCATAAAAACCACATACTACGCGATACTCTAGGCTAAAACATTGCAAAGATAGTGTCAGATGTGGTAAACGGCCGCCATATTGGAATTTGGGCCCTGGCGGGGTATGCCCACACTTTCGCGAGGGGCATGGGGGCTAAATTTTTTATAAAACCTTCTTAGAGGACAAATCCGTTGAGAAATCGTCATTGTCTCTCAACGGTCACAAAAGTGTCGAAAATGACCTACTAATAATGCTCCTGTATAGCTTGCCGCCTAGTTCGAGAATTTCGGTGTGCGATAGAATCTCGGGACGAGTTACCAACACCGGTAGTATTGCGCGTAAAAATCGTGGAAGAAAATGATGCGCGGAAAAATGACACACGTATCTCGGACAATAACGCGATGTTCGTTCCTAAACGAAATGTGAAACGGTACGGTAGCTCCAACAAAAATAAAGGTGGTAAAAACGAACAGATCTCCAACGAACCATTTAAATATAAATGTCACCGCTGTCATCAGGTAGGTCACAAAGCCAAGAATGTGTAAATGAGAAGAAACATGCCGAAATCGCAAAGAAAGCTGAGAATTTAAGCTTGTACGTTTCTTTGGAAAATTTTATACGAGGAAGCATTGAGATCAACGACCGCGAATCATGGTGAGAAATGGTGCTTAGATAGTGGCTGCACGTCGCACTATGCAATGACAGGGACAGGTTCGTAAAATTGCTGAAAGTAGACCCGGAAAATTAAATCTCGCCAGCAACACATCAACAGAGACTACGGCCAAGGGAATCGTGGCGATCACAGCTGAAGTCAACGGACAACAGAAGAATGTAAGTCTGAAAGACACGCTGCACGTTCCTGACTTACGAATGAACTTGCTGTCAGTCGGTTAAAATCACTGACTGTGGATTCAAAGTAACATTTGGAAAGGAATCGGCCAAGATCATCGATGGAACGGGTAGTACAGTATTGTCAGCTGATCGACGTGAACGGGCTCTACTGTGTGCAAGAGAGTGAGCAGCAATGTAACATAACCACTGAATCAAAACGCGCTACTGTGGAGAGTTGCATCGCAGAATGGACATCTTAACGTCAAAGATCTCCTGGAAGGCGAACGCAACGGAACTGTGCTGGTATCGATGTAATCGAACCGAGAGAGACGTTCGATTGTGAAACGTGCATCACCGTGGAAAAATGACCAGAGCCCCTTTTCCCAAAAATTCGGAGAGAAACACGGAATTGCTGGAAATAATTTACTCCGATATTTGTGGTCCGATGCGCGTTGAATCGAACGGAAAGGCAAGATATTTTATCACGTTCATCGACGATTGCTCTCGCTGGTGTGAAGTGAAAATGCTCAGCAGAAAAGTGAGGCTCTGGATGCATTTAAGGAATTCAAAGCTTTCGTCGAGACACATACTAGTAAGAAAATAATGTATCTTCAATCGGACAATGGCACAAGTACCGAAGTATCGCTTTTGAAGACTACTTAAAGACAAAACGGCATCGGACGTAGGTTAACGGTTACGCACACACCGGAACAGAACGGAGTCGCGGAAAGGAAAAACCGTACGCTCGTGGAAATGGCGAGGTGCCTACTGATACAATCCGGACTGCCACCGTCGTTTTGGGCGAAGCAATAAACACGGCAAATTACATCAGAAACAGGTGTCCTTCTAGAAGCATAAGTGGCAAAAACTCCTTTCGAGAAGTGGACTGGAGAAGCACCGGACGTTAGTAACTTACGTGAATTCGGCTGCGAAGTCTTCACTTTGATCCGGGAACCAGCTCGGAGCAAGTTCGAGCCACGCTCGAAGAAAGGTGTATTTGTCGGTTATTCGAAGGAGTCGAAAGCATACAGAGTATGGGTACCGGAAGATAGAAAAATCGACATAACGCGAGACGTGGAATTTACTAAGTCAGTAACATTCCCATCCGACAAAGTGTTACGAGGATTTTATGCCGGAGGAAACCAACTCCCCAGTTCGGAAGGTCGTTGAGTTTTTCCGATCAAAGAGAACGAGTCGAATGAAGAAAACGCGCCGGAAGAAGACGCGGCTGAGAATGAACCAAGAAGAGGCCGTGGCCGACCCGGAAGACTCATGACCGGTCTCAGGGGAAGACCCAAGAAGGATCTACCAACCGGCCTGTTACGCGGAAGAAGATTTGGAATTTGCCGGTGTAGCCGAAGTTCCATTCCAAGAGGCGATAGATGGTCCGAACAGGGACGAGTGGCGTCAAAGCCGTAGCATCCGAGCTGAAATCGATTATCAAGAAAGATAACGTGGAAGCTGGTGGAACGTCCATCGGATCGCAAGGTAATTGGCAGTGTCGAGTAGTCCTGAGAAACAAATACGATCAGGATGGGAACATCGACCGAAGAAAAGCTAGGATAGTCGCTAGGGGCTTCGCACAGCGTCCAGGTGTGGATTTCGACGAGACTTTTGCGCCGGTGGCGCGTATCAGTTCCGTACGTATGATGATGGCTCTAGCTGCACAGCATGGGATGAAGGTAAATCAGTTCGACGTCACGACCGCGTACCTGAATGGCGTGCTCGAAGAGAAGATATACATGGAGGTGCCCAAGCTCACTGAAGAAACACTAGAGGAAATATCTCACACGGAATCGAAGAACAGCGAAACTGGAAAGAAAGCAACGGAAATGCTCCACGAACTAAGGGATGGTAACAAGGTATGTCTCTTAAATAAGGCGCTTTACGGTCTGCGTCAGGCCGGACGTCGCTGGCATGCAGCATTGAGCGAACAACTAACGAAATTTGGATTGAAACAATCTGCTGCCGACCCTTGCACATTTTTCTCCGGGCAAGGAGAAAAACATCCTGATCGTCATGGCATACGTGGATGACATGTTAGTCACATCCCGAAACGAGAAAGTCATTGCCGAAGTTTTTGATCATCTGTCGAAGGTATTCGAAGTCAAAATCTTGGAGAAGTGAAATACTGTCTTGGCATAGAATTGGTCAGAGACGTTAAAGGACTATCCATGCACCAGCGGGGATATGTACACGACATCCTAGAACGTTACGGAATGTCGGAGTCGAAGCCCGTATGTACGCCGTTGGACCCTGGCACGAAGCTGAAGAGGAACGAAGAGAAGTCCGAACAGAGGGAAGAGAAACTGCCGTACAGAGAAACTAATAGGGGCACTGATGTATTTGGCTGTTTGCTCTAGACCTGACATAGCCACGCGGTCAGCTATCTAAGCCAATACAATTACCTGCTACGACAGAACTCACTGGATCGCGGCGAAACGGGTTCTGCGGTACTTGAAGGGAACGGCGGATATTGGTCTACGATTCGAGAAATCAGCTGGAAGTTTGGTTGGTTTCGGGGACGCAGATTGGGGGAACTGTTCGAACGACAGGAGATCCTATACAGGGTATGCTTTCATCCTGAGCGGTTGTCCGATTTCCTGGGAATCAAGAAAGCAGAGAACAGTGGCCCTATCGTCGACTGAGGCTGAGTATATGGCTCTCACCGAAGCCGCTAAGGAAGCCATATACCTTCAGCGATTCCTCGTAGAACTCGGTTTTGAGAAATTAGCCGAAGTAAAAATATTCAGCGACAACAATGGGGCACGAAAGTTATCGGAAAACCCATTTACCATCGAATAACGAAGCACATAGATGTGCGCCACCACTTCATCAGAGAAGTGTTGGAAAATGGACTTGTGAAGGTCGAGTACAGGTCGACCGAGGACATGGCAGCTGACGTACTAACAAAGGGACTGCCTGGACCGAAGCACGCGAAATGCCTTCGGATGCTGGGACTGCAGAATCTCCGTTCTCATCTCGAGGGGAAAGTGTTGAAATTGGCGCTCTCACGGATACGATAAGAGACGGTCACGCATTCTGCCGGCCAGGAGGCCTATACTAGAATAGGCGCTTCACGCATTTTCCCTTGTTACCCGCTAGAGGGCAGGCAGCGCTTCTTTTGCTCGCCTAGAAACAGTTCCATTCTCTCCTACAACGTTTGTAAAACGTAACGTAATTGTATCACAACTTGTCTTGCTAATAATTAAATCTAACGAGTATTCTTGAACAAGTCTTGAATTCCTTTATGTGTGAAATAACCCTGCGAAAGTCCACTCAACCTGCTCCACAAACTGTGTTGCTTAAGTCTGTCATTCGTTGATAATAAAGCAGCATGTGTATAGTGGCATCGTGATTTGCGTAGCTTGGGCCACACTACAGATGTAAAAAACAGGTCAACTAGTAAACTATGGGAGTGAAACAGTTTTCTCGCTTATAGAACCAACTGGCATTTATTTTAGATAACTAATCCTTACAAAAGTTATTACAATAAATCAAGAGTAATTTATTATATATTTATTTATTATTTATTTTCCCACCATTTTAGTAAGTAGTGGTTAGCAGAAAAGGGCAGAATACCCTAAACACAAGGTGTCTGCGATCTGCGATATTCTACACAATACATTGTGAGGATAAAGTAATAATTGCAAGAAATAGAAAATATAATAAATTATGAATTATTAAAATAATTCGTAATTTTGTTTTCAAGAAAAATAAAATCTGTTACATACGTTTTTGATAAGATATTTTTTGTATATTTTATATATGTTTTTGGAAGCATTATTAAATTACTTTAAAATCTCGCTATGTCACGGAAAGAAGATGGATCGGGACCCTCTCTAGTTACGTCAAGCTGCGGTATTTCCACTAAACTTTGGGACCTGGGATTGCTATACGCGTAACAAAGATAGAAGCAAATTAACTCTTTAGCGCGAGAAAACCGAGGTGAGTTGGCTCTAATTTAATCAAAGTATTGCAAAGGTATAGTTCATTTAAATAAAACTGTTCACTTGGTTGCCAGGGAGGGAGCTGTCGAAAAATACCTTTGCCTGGATACACGCCATTGGACTTGTCATTGGATGAGCGTAGCGAGCGTAGCGAGCGAAGCGAAGATTCCATTTCACTACACTGGAGAAAAAAATCCGCGAGTTTTTTTTTTTTTTTTTTTTTTTTTTTTTTTTCTTTTTTTTTTTCTGTTTGTATTATTGTGTGTTTGTTAACACGATTCCGGCTAAACCGATACTCCAATTGCGATGAAATTTTATGGAGACCTCGAAATCTCTGAACTTAGAACTGCCACGTTTTTGAGCGCAATCGGAAAATTATTCTCATGAAAATCGCCATTTTACGGAATTTTTTTTCGATTTTTAAAATAGTTCTTCGACTTATAACCTACATGCTTAATTCGATTGTAATGGTTTTTTCACAGAACCTTAATTTTATGAATTAAGATATCGTGTGAAATTGAGCGCAATCGAAAAATTATTTCTCATGAAAATCGAAATTTTACAGGTTTTTTCTTTTTTAACAAGTCTTTGACTTATAACACCTACATACTTTATCCTATTGTAATGAATTTTTCACAGAACCTTAATTTTATGAATTAATATATTTTGTAAATTTGAGCGCAATCGAATAATTATTTCTTATGAAAATCGCCAATTTTCCTATTTTTTTCTTTTTTTAAAATTAAAAAAAATTAAAAAATAATGTTAATTTTCTATTTTTTTAATTTAATTTAAAAAAATTATTCGACTTTGTAATAATTTTGTCACAGAACAACAGAAAATCCTCATAACACAATCATGGCAGCTCAATGCACCAATTACGCTCATCCAACAACGCGGCGGGACTTAAGCGTTTTCCTAGTTAAATCTCAACTTGATCCTGAATATTTGATCCTTGGAGCACAGGATTAAACTAGAGGCTAAAATGAGATCTGGCACAAGTTTTTCGGTAGGCATACTCTTCAGATTTCATAAACAGACCCTTTTAGCAAGGGTTTGAAGTCTTTTATAAGTAAAGTAAATTACGTACGTTTTAGGAAGATTCTACATTGGCGCGAGTTTGGAGGATAAGTATGCTAGTAACGTGGAACGTGGCAGGGGGGGGGGGGGAGGGGAGGGGGGGGGGTACAACTGGATTAAAGTTTCTTGATGGAAAATATAAAGGGAGTCTCTCTAGATCTGAAATATTCTTCTCATGACTTTGTTGGATGAGCGTACGAGCGTAGCGAGCGAAGCGAGCGAAGCGAAGATTCCATTCACTACACTGGAGAAAAAATCCGGAATGTTTTTTTTTCTTTTTTTTTTTTGTATTTTGTGTGTGTTTGTTAACACGATTCCGCTAAACCGATACTCCGATTGCGATGAAATTTTATGGAGGCCTTCTAAATCTCTGAACTTAGAACTGCCACGTTTTTGAGCGCAATCGGGAAATTTTTCTTATAAAAAACGCAATTTACGATATTTTCGATTTTTTAAAAATTTCTTCGACTTATAACACCTACATGCTTTATCGTATTTTAATGATTTTTTCACAGAACCTTAATTTCATGAATTAATATACTCGTGTTAAATTTGGGCGCGATCGAATAATTATTTCTTATGAAAATTGCAATTTTACGATTTTTTCTTTTAAAAAAATTACGATTAATTAAAACAATTAAGTTAATTTTTTATTTTATTTTATTTAATTATAAAAATTAGGTTAATTTTTTATATAATTTAATTTAATTTAAAAAAATCTTCGACTTAGTAATGATTTTTTCACAGAACAACAGAACACGAGAATATGCCGCGTAACACATGGCATCTCAATGCACATATACGCTCATCCAACAACGCGGCGGGACTTAGCGTTTTCCTAGTATTTTTAATGAATTTTTAGTGAAATATTTCTAACTGTATTCTTACTTTCTTACGAAAGATACGAAAAGTTTCGAATACTGTTGTTATATCTTGACTAGATATTTAGTTTGGTATCAAGAATCCACTTTCCAGCCAATTTATCCGAACACAGTTTCCCCTCTGGCCTTCCTCTTCCCCTTCCCCTTCTCCCCCATCCCCCACCTTCCCCATGCCAAGGTTTACAGTATCGAAAAGTCGAGTCCCTAAAAGAGTTTTCTTTCTCTTGGAACCATTAGTCACTGTTTCGTTTTCGAAAGAGTTGTGAAACGATTAATTCCTCTCACAGCAGCCGGGCTCAAATTAATGAAACACCATTGCAAACAACGCCTAGGTTGGGAGAGCGAGCGCGCGCCGTTTAGCGAGCCAGCACGCTTCATAACGGCAAGGATTCCAATTCAACACGGCGGCTAAACGAAATGTACTATTCCATTCCATTCCCACGGGATGGAGTAATTAAGATGGAACGGTTGGCTATGGCCTTCATTCTTTAATTTACAAAAGTTTTTTTTTATATTTGTGTTTTGAAGCGTGAGTAAAAACGCGCGTTGAATGAATACCACACCGGGACTGTTCAAATTACCGGTGGTTGTTAAATGAATGCCTATCAAAAGCTTGGTTTACTGTAATAGCTCAATCTCAGGGTGCTACTTGATGGGGAATTAGTTTCAACTTGACACTGTGGATATAGGGCTTGATCGATTTATCATCAATGAAGAAACACTCCACCGGATGTAAAAAAAAACAATCGTTAGTAGTGATCTAAACATTTTCTCATTACTTAATCAGTGGAAAGTACACGGAGAAAGAAAAACAGAAACTGTTGTGTTTGAAGTCTATTCAGAGTGTACACATGAAAGGGTACAAAAACATGCTAATGCTTACGTCTTTCAATCACGAAAATAAACTAGGATCTTTACAATGTTGCTGTCATGATTGGATTGAAATGTTAATTGATCCGTCTCCTTCCTCTCATCAAGTTTGATCGTTGACGCAAGTCTTATATATCTCACATTGATATTAGATTGTACAATTTCTATCTCTATCGTCTCTATTGAAGCTAGCCTATATTCAGCGACTATTTATCTTATTGTATAAGTTTTTTGTCATAATGCACTAAAACTAGGAAAACCTTAAGTTTCCCCCCGCGTTGTTTGGAGAGCGTAATTGGTGCATTGACCTGCCATGTGTTATGCAGTTTTTCTGTTGTTTAGTGAAATAATTATTAAATTAGCGATTTTTTTTAAATTTAAAATTTAAAATTTAAAAAAAAATTAACTTTATTCTTTTATTTTTCTTAAACGTAATTTTTAAAAAAAGAAAAATCGTAAAATTGCTATTTTCATAAAAAATAATTATTCATTTCGCTCAAATTTTACACGAATATAATAATTCATAAAATTAAGGTTCTTTAAAAAAAACATACAATAGGATAAAGCATGTAGGTGTTATAAGTGAAAGAATTGTTAAAAAAAGAAAAACCCGTAAAATTTCGATTTCATGAGAAATAATTTTCGATTGTTCTCAAAATTTCACACGATATCTTTATTCATAAAATTAAGTTCTGTAAAAAAATCATTAAAATCGGATTAAGCATGTAGTGTTAGAGGCGAGACGTTTTAAAAAATCGAAAAAAAAGCGTTAAATTGCGTTTTTTATAGTAATAATTTTTTGTCAAAAATGCAAAAATAAATTTGAAAAGGAAAAAAATTTCTCAATGGGTTGTGAACCGAACCCTTACAAACTAGAAAATTGAAAAAAAAACCCCGGATTTTTTCTCGTAAATGATGAATTGGGGTTGCGCGTAGCTATCCAAAAAATTTTAGAAATTACTAATTTTCATTTTTTGGATTTGCACATCTTACTTATGGGCCAAGGTGTGTTTAACGCTCTATCATTTTACTCTACACATGATCTCATTAGACGAGTGAGCGCAGTGAGCGTAGTCTACAATTCAACTCAAACGGCACTTATTTTGTAATTCTTTCTCCAAATGCGTAGGATTTATTTAAAAAAAAATATATAAATATATATATTTGTTATTTGTTAGGCTGTGAAAATTGCATGCAGTGACCAAGGTGTATCGAATCGTGCACGCTCAAGGTACCCCCAAATTCCACTCGGACATTGAGCAAACCTCGCAATCTTAAATCGTATTTCGTACTGGCTATGCTTTCCATAGTATTGTCACACACTGCGTTATATTCATTTCAAAACATGTTTTGTAATTTTTTAAATACAATCAAGAAATTATTAAATCTTTCCCGACCAGGGGATTGAACCCAGGTCTCCCACATTCCGGATATAAGGGTGCCTTATCCAACTAGACTAGAAAAACGCCAAAGTCGTGGTTAGACGAGTGAGCGAGTCATGTGTTGAATACGCGGGAACATCTGCATTCAAGTTGATTGATTATAGGTATAAATGAAGGGTTTTGAGTTATTCTGTTAGGGCGCGTCAACTGTAAGACCTTATGCGCTAATGCAAAAGGCATAGCGCTTTTTCCACATTGACCAAAGGGAGGTTTTTTAGTAGGGTTTTAATTAATTTTGTTAGGCGCCGTAACCAACCACATGGGTTGCCTCCTCGTTTTGGGAAGGGCTTGTGGGAAAAAAAATGTTGGCTTCCTGTACCCCCCAAGCGGCCTGTTTTGTTGGCCCCCACCCCTTGCATTCTACGTCAAATGCCCCATAATAAAAACAAATAATAAAAGAAAATTAATATTAAAATAAATAATAATTATGTAAATGTATGTACTATGTGTAATGTATAACTATATATAATGTCAAAACAAAAACAGACGTTACATGTGGTATATCCAGTTCCCCCTGGCACTCCATCTTTGTTTTCCCCCTTATCACCGTCATGTTCACTTTGATTTGCTGTGCCTTGGTATTTATAATAATTGTTTTAGAGAACGCGGGAAACAGAATAAACAGAAAGATAGCAAGCTTCACTTCCATACAACAATACAGATTATACGTGTTCGGATGGTTCTTCTGAACACTATAGGAAGTCTTTGCTTCTCGCGAGTTTGTAAAAAAAAATGCTCCGTAAATAGTCAGACGTTTAAGTGCTCTTTATACGCCCTTAAAAGACACGAGAGAAAAGTGCTTTTAATGAGACTTTTTATTCATGTTTCTACAAGAGTGGTTTACGAGAGTTTTATTATTTATTCTCTGTCTTACATTTCGCTAAGTAAGTGCCACTAAAATTTTAAAATTAAATTTATCCAAGACATATTTGCATATAAAACGTTTAATAAAGACGAGTAATAGGACTCTTTTTTAAAAGCCACTTAGTGGTTTTGTTTTTTTTCTCAAGGGGCAATGATCTTATTTTTAGAAACCGACCACTTTTTAAATAGGCTCCGCCAAAGATTGTTAGTTTAAAGCTTCCATTTAAATGGTTAAAACTTTTTTAAAAAGATTCTTTGGGAAAAAGAGCTGATATTTTTTTTGAGAATAGTTTAATCGAACAATTTTTCGATAGTGGTGTTTTGAGAACACAGCAATGCTTTTATGCCGTTTATGAAAATTATTTTTATTTGTTAGATTCAAGATAATGGCGTCGTGTAAAAAAAAGAGGAATGTAAAATTAGATACCTCTACTATATTTTATTTTACAGATATTAAATTTAAATTTTTTAAAAATTTCCCCAAATGGGATAAATGACGGGGCCTCCATAAAGCAAATTTTTTCACTTTAAAACAATAATCTTACTGGATCTCAAAAATGTTTCGTTTAAATTTACACTGCAGGCTTTATTTTCACGGTGTTTTCATTATTTTCTTTACCAATTAAATACAAAAAAAATCATATCACATCAAAAAAATATGATTCCCTTTAGCACAAATATCACATTAAAAAAATTTATCATTTAAACCGGATGAAAAGCAATTAAATAAAATGACGGTGTTCTTTATTTCCCTTTAAGGGAATCAAGCAAGCAACTATCTGGGTTGCAATGGGAAAAAAAAAGGAAAATAAAAGGCACCCCACATTTAATTACTGAATTATATTTTTATTTATTTTATGTGATGGGAAAGTATTCCATTTCTGCGCATTCTCTTTTTTAATTTCAAAGAGTAGGATATGTAATTTACAAAAGTAAAACGTACATAATTGTTTCTTTATTTCATGTTTTTTTTGTTCTTTATAAAGATTGGTCGAGATCTCTGAAAATCAAGAGAGACTAGAGCCAAAAAATAAATACTAAAATTTTGTGATGAGGTCGTAAAAAACAAACCACGCCAGAATGATAATGGTGTTTTGACTTTTTAGATGTAGAATACTGAGTTCTTAAAACAAGCCCAAATTTTTTCCCCAATCTAAATCTGAAAAAAAATGAATTTGTACAATCAGAAGAACTGTTATTCTCGGAAATCTTTTGCTGTGAAACGGAAAAATGCTTGGGGTTTTACTAAATAAGGGGTTAGTTTTTTGAAAAATTTCCCCTTAAAATGGACTAAAATTAGTTCACAAAATAAGAGCAGAAATAAGTGGGTTTTTACGGAAGAAAATTAACCCATGAAAAGGGCAATTCTGAAATGAATGTGGATATAAAAATAAAATTCTTTTTTTTGTTGTACTATTTTTGCGTTTTTGACCCCAAAAATTAGTTAATACCTTCTTTGAAAATATCTTTTTAAAAATGGATTTTTTCTAACTCTTCCAAAAGATCTTCTCAAATAATTTTTTTATACAAAAGGGGAAAAGAAACGTAAAATTCTCAGCGTGTGTTTGTATGAAGGGAAAGGGAAAAATGATTTTATTACCATAACGGTACAGATTAACAACTTAGCGATGCTACAGGGAAAATCTGTTAAAAAGAGTAATTCACTTTGTAATCTCACCCTCCTTCCCCCGGGCCCGGGTTTTAAACTCTAATTTCATTATCTGCGTCTTTGACTACCTTCCCGGACCGGACGGGGTCCCCACCGTCCTGAATATTACCGACAGACGACAGCAACAGACAGAAACAGACAAAAGACAACAGACGACAGACAGACAGACAGACAGACAGAAAACGACAGACAGACAGACGACAGACAGACAGACAGAAAAAGCCCAGCGAAACAGACCAAAACGACAACAAAGCGAAGGCAACCACGAAAAGAAACCAAGGGGGAAGCCAGTTTAAGGGCTAATTTTATATTTTCTTTAAAAAAAGCCCCAAAAAAAATTTAATTTTTTAATCGATTGGCGGTTTAAAAAAATTAAAACCGGGGGGGGTTTAATTTTTGGGAATTTTTACCAAAAAAAAAATGCTTTTTAATAGGGAAGCCACGAGTTTTATTTCTTTTATAAAAAAAACCCCAAATTGGGGAAAAAAAATTCCCCTTTTAAAGGGACCCAGAAAGATTTCCCCCCTTTTTAAAAA
>JAMZAV010013743.1:0-15843 GCA_024449915.1 Sweltsa coloradensis | reverse complement strand
GACAACAAATTATTATCTTTTCCCGAATGCACGCGATTCTTTTGGCTCACATCGTCATTTTGTGGTCAAGTTTAGGGCGCGCTAAGTAGATGTTCACTTTGATTTTTTAAAATTCCCTCTATTTCTCGTGCAAATCACCGTAATGGCTGCTATACACAGTGGAACGTGTTGCGACGACCTAACTTCGTGGCCACACGAGCGAGTTAGACGAGCCTCCGCCAGGTGGCGGAGATCTAGAGGACCTTGGTTACGATCTGGACCGTCGAGTGGGGGATGCGTCGTTGAAATTGTGGGGCGACCTCTATGGGTGCACTTACTAACTTCATGCGTGGCCACGAGCTCGCGAAACTCTTGTGGCGCTCGTAGCGCTCGTAGCAGTGCAGAGTTGAACTCGATGAGTGAGACAGAAATTGTTGGTACAATATTTAACATGGGCGTGACGTCTCTAGCTAAGGTTCCATACTCAAAGATGATAGTGCCGTGTTGGCAGGATGGTAGCGGGCTAACCTTTTAATCGAAGGTTCGATGGTTCAAATCTCCGTCAAAGCGATTTTTTTTTTATATTCTATTCTTATGTTTTTCTATTAAAACAACAGAATAGTAACAATAACAATTAATGAAACTCCTTTTCGGGGGAAATTCCTTCATATTTTACATAGAAAGAGGTTCTGTAGGTTTTTTTTGGGTAATGAATGGCAAATGTTGTACAAATAAATGCAAATAATAATAATAAATAATAAAAATTAAAAAATTAATAAATCTCCTTTGCGGATGAAAGTCCCTTTTATAATTTAAATAGAAACGTCAAAGGTTTTGTTGGTTTTTTGGTTTATGAATGGCAAAAATAATATTTAATATTTCGGGTGAAAGTCGTTTATATTTTAAATAGAAACGTTATAGGATTTCTAGGTTACATTTGTTTATGGATGATGACAATTAAATATAAAACTCCGTATAAATTCCTTTATATTAATTGATAGAAACGTTAAAAATTTTGTAGTTTTTTTTTTACGTCTGCTTTAATGTATATTTACCTAATATAATTAATGAAATCATAATAAAACACAGCAAACAAGTGACCTTGTTAAACCACGCGCCTAACCGCGTGACGCGCCAACTACCTTTATCGACTCCAAGTGTAATCCATCTAGGCCTAAGTCGACACTACGCGGATTCTTGCAATATGGCTGAAGGTTTGGGGGTTCGCTTCTGTTTACTACGCGCTGGCGTATGGGAATCAACAGTCTTTTAAAGCGACAACGACACATGTTTATGTCTGACTCTGACAACAATAATAATAATATATGCTACTGATATTAAGCTTAAGAAGAAATGGTTAAATTGGCGATTCTCGTTATATAATGGGTTTGGTGTGTCATGCAGATGATATAGTTTTTCGTTGATTTTTGTGCCTGCATTTTGCACTCGTAACATAGCATTCTATGTTTTTCCAACTGACAACATAAAAGCTACACGTGAGTGGTAAACGGCAAAACAAATGTGGTAGTATAATAATTATACCCTGCCCCCTCACACACACAGAAAGACATTAATTTCCAATAATCACATCAAAATCTTGTATCATTGTTTCATTTGGTGGCTTACTGAATGATTTGTAATACATTGATTATATACATTGAATTCAATATATTATATTCTAGCACTGACCTGCAGTGAGTGTATATCTTACCCACAAATTGGGGTCTTTTACATACAGTGTTATATTGATGAAGACTAGAAATAAGAGAAAGTATGAACTAAACTAAGTATAGTAAATTGAAACATAGTGTGGTAAAATAATTAGTAATAGGCCTAATGTCATGCAATGTCATGTGTAATACAATAATGAATAATAATAATACCTAATATGTAACTGACAGTAACATAATTATGTACTAGGAAAACGCTTAAGTCCCGCCGCGTTGTTGGATGAGCGTAATTGGTGCATTGAGCTGCCATGTGTAACGCGGATTTTCTGTTGTTCTGTGAAAAAATTATTGCTTAGTCGAAGATTTTTTTAAATTAAATTAAATAAAATAAAAAATTAACTTAATTTTTTTAGTAAATCGTAATTTAAAAAAAATAAAAAATCGTAAAATTGCAATTTTCATAAGAAATAATTATTCGATTGCGCTCAAATTTAACACGAGTATATAAATTGATGAAAATAAGGTTCTGTGAAAAAATCATTACAATAAGATAAAGCATGTAGGTGTTATAAGTCAAAGAATTGTTTTAAAAAAGAAAAAACCCGTAAAATTTCGATTTTCATGAGAAAATAATTTTTCGATTACGCTCAAATTTCACACGAATATCTTAATTCATAAAATTAAGGTTCTGTGAAAAAATAATTACAATCAGATAAAGCGTGTAGGTGTTATAAGTCGAAGAAATTTTTAAAAAATCGAAAAAAATCGTAAAATTGCGTTTTTTATAAGACAAAATTTCCAGATTGCGCTCAAAAACGTGGCAGTTCTAAGTTCAGAGATTTCGAAGGCCTCCATAAAATTTCATCGCAATCGGAGTATCGGTTTAGCCGGAATCGTGTTAACAAACACACAAAAAAAAAAAAAAAAAAAAAAAAAAAAACATTCCGGATTTTTTTCTCCAGTGTAGTGAAATGGAATCTTCGCTTCGCTCGCTACGCTCGCTACGCTCATCCAATTATGTATGAAAATTTGAAAATGTTAAGCCAACACATTGCGTGGAAATAAGAAGATAATGAAATCATACAATGGTTTAGGTAGACACATGTCTTAATAGTGTTTTGAATAATATTTTAAAAATTGCGGTATGGCTACACTTAATTTCTACGGCATTGATCCATCAACCATACTTGGATCAATTGTTTATATTTATGGAGTTTGATTGCTTAATTTCTAACGAAAATGTTACATAGTTGATATCCTTTGAATCCCAACATATTTTAAATTAAAAACATGTGGAGAGTGGTAGGGCTTGGTTGCCTAAGTACCCTACATACATGCATGGTCGTAAATTGTATTCAGTTTCAAATATTATCATGGTGTCACAATGGCGATATTATTACGCAAAGGTCACCAAATAAGGACTTGAATTCTTCATGGTTCCCTGGGGCCGTTGTATATGTTGTAGGCCCTACTTTTATACCAGGAAACTGTAAAAGGTTTGACGTAAAATATCATGAACAATATCGCCATTGTAAATCATTTTTAAATGAACAGGATAAACGTTAAATAAATAAATAAAATAAATACATAAATACATATTATTATGAGTATGACATGTCGTCAATTTCGACAATAAAATCAAATGATGAAAGCCCAATCCTCAACATTTTGTCACTTCATTGACTTGCAAAATTAAACGTTTTCAAGATATAGATAGATAGATAGATATATTGAGACGTCATTTTTTACTCTATTACAGTATTCTTGATCATAGCAAACATCAATATTGTGGACTGTTGCATGTATTTATATCGCCAACAGTCCCAAAACTAATGCAATCGTAATACAAATCTGTGTGAAAAAGCATACGCGCGGTAGAAGTTACCCCCAAACCTCCAGTTGAGCGCTTCTCCGCCATAGCGCATATCTGCAACTTTTAGAGGCGATCCCGTTTTGGCGACGAATTTTGAAATTTCTTTGACGGAGTTGAGAGTTAAATTGGAGAGGATCAGTTTCTGTAAGAGGATGTTGGATGTTGTTTGGTAGGGCTGAATAGAGCGAGTCGCGCCATCTGTCGTAATGAGGACATACTAGTAGGAGATGCATTATGGTCTCGGGATCGTCGCAGTGGGGGCATTCAGGCGGGATATTTTGGTTGAATTTATTTTGATATGCGTTTAAGTGGCAATGGCCTATTCTGAGTCTGTTTATGGTTATAATTTCTCTTCGGGTAAGGTTTTTAAAGTCTTGAAACCAGGGTTTGGGCCTTATTTGTCTTTGTATTTGGGCATAATGCCTTCCTTTCGTCTTATTTCTGCGTATGATTCATTCCACATATTAAATATCTTCTTGACGCTTATTGATTTAATTACTTGCGGGTCTAATTGAGTTGTTATCGGGAGTCTGTTTGATGATGCAGCTTGCTTTGCCAGGGCGTCTACTGTTTCGTTTCCTGATATACCCATGTGGGCCGGGATCCATTCGATGTTTATAATATGTAGGCCTGTTTTGTTAAGATGAGAGAGAAGGCTGGCCGCTATAAAGGAGAAATATCCAGTTTTCCCATCAAAGTGGCTGTTTGATAAGGATTGGATACTCCCTTTTGAGTCTGAGAGAATAGTTGAATCTTGAAATCGATGAATAGAAAATATATATTGTAGGGCTTTGATTATGGCCATAGATTATGGCTATTGTTTCTGCAGTTGTAATTGGTAGTTCACTTGTTATAGACCATTAGGTGCTCAGGAAGCGACCCTCCCCCCCCCTCGAACTAATTTTCACTATAGCAGTTTTGTTCAGAAAAAAATCACGATTAATAATCCACCTGTTTGCCACTTGGCAGCTGGGGCGTTTGACCTCCAGGGGTGTCCAAAGTCAAAAGTTGCGAAACTTTGACCTGCTATAACGGTCAAAGTTTTTGATAAAATTCCAAAATTCTTTTTAATCATCATTTAACACATTATTTTTGATTTTTTAAAACAAAAGCGATTTCACATTTTGTAAAGGGGTGTTCAAAATTAATAATAATCGATTTTACTGTTTTATACACTTTAACATTAAAGATTGGACATATAATCCGCATTAAAGCTTTTTTTATACATAAAATAAAACAACCACTGAATTTAAAAAATAAATTTACAAAAACAATTCAAGGGCTGTCCAAAATGCTGGGTTTTATATTATTGCTTATATATACAACATTTTTTTAAAGTGCTAAAAATGTGTTCATGTTACTAAAATCAGTAAAACCTGTCTAAGAATACGTATTGTATGTGGGCCTAGCAAAGAATTATAATTTTTATCAGGGTTGTCCAAAATTTGAATTCAAATTACAGCAATTTGAGAGAAATATCAATAAAAATAAGGGCAAAAATGAATGTATTAGTTGGCCCAGTCATCACCGAATTTATATTCTAACCTAAACAATATAATGATGTGCTGTTTTAATACAGGGTTGTCCAAATAGGTGTGTTGTGTCCTGTAAAGAATTGTTTGAATAAGGTCAAACTCGATCATAATATACCGTCAGGTGCAAAGGAAGCGACCCTCCGGGGCCCCCCGAACTAATTTTCACTATAGCAGTTTTGTTCGGAAAAAAATCACGATTAATAATCCACCTATTTGCCATTTGGCAGCTGGGGCGTTTGGACCTGCAGGGGTATTCAAAGTCGCTTAATGTTGTTTTTAATATTGCCGTAGTTCTCTTCGCTCTTGTAAAATTTTCAAATATCTTCCAAAATACAATCACTAATATTATTCCCACATTTCTTCCCTGCCCGAACCTGTATCTACAAAAATTTGTTTTCTCATATGTGAGAAAACACACAGCCCAAAATTATAAAAGAATGGAATGTATTGAATCTTTATGTATGGAATCAATGTGTATGTACTTCTGACACTAAAATCATACTAATGGTCCTTCAGAAGTGCTTATACCGACTATATTGAATTACACATGTACATATACAGACATACATACAGATATGTACAGTTATTACGGACTCACTGTATAGTAATAATAATTGTACACCCAATGTTTGTGATATTCAACTATAATCTTTAATTTAGAACAGCTAATCTCTTTCTCATCTCATCAACATACATCAAAAACATATACACCCTACAGACTTGGCAGGATATTAGTATCACCCTTCACAGCTACTATAACCCAAGGAGTTTGTGATGAAGATGAAGCCATAAATACTGATTAGAGCTGCACGTAAGCCTATAGCTCGATGCTATTATCTTAATTTTTTTACTGTTTGTATTTTGTTGTACAAATTTGAAAGAAATAATTTTAGGTATAGAGAAAGTTTTCCATTGGCCGAGTTGTGATACTAATTAGCTATACACAATGCACAATAGGGCTTATAGGCAGCATATACAGCAGTCATAGCAAAACTGTGTGCATTATCTGGAACAAAAATGACTAGGTAGAACTGTATTCGTATCTACAATTTGACACCGCTAGTGCGTTTTGTATATCTAAATTATGGCAATGAGGGACTTCTCTCGGGTGATTAATCAAGATGTTCAATCTTGTTCGTTATTACGAGAATTGTATTGGCATTTCCTAATGACAATGATGCATATCAGCGACCATAAGTAAATCAAGGGGTCTAGATGTATCGACTTCACCCATCCCTTGATTTACTTCTGTTCGAGGGTGTACGTGATCAAGAGGATAAGAACGAGCTACTTACTTTTCATATAAACCAACTCTCGAATATGGTTCTTTCTGACGTATAGTAGGCCTACAGACTTTCTGCATCCCATCTTTTTTGACTAGTTTCCCTGTGCATACTATAAAACAGGGTTGAATGTGAAATAAATGTATATAATTCTAAAACAATTTATGCGTCCCTATTAGCTTTAAAAGTATACTCAAATGTACATCTGGAAATAAAAGCCAAAAGCTGCATATTCTTACTGGAGATTTTGGACAACCTTGTGAATAATAACAGAAAATAGTAAAATGCACAATGAAATTATAGAAAAACATTTTCACCGTGCAACGGCGTGCATGCGGTTTGGAGTTCAAACATTTCAATAAATATGAATAATTATTGTTGATCAACTTGCAACACATGAAATATTCAATCATTTAGTATTGTAACTTCCTACACGATACTCCTAGAATATAGACGTCCCAGTTACCAAATGACAAAATTAATATGCATTCGTGGAAAAAGCATATAGTTTCAGCTATAAGAGCATAGCCCTTTTTTTTAGTTCGAGGGGATAATTTACATATAGATGTAAGAAGGCTGCTATATGTTGCATAACATCATATATCTTTTTGGACAACCCTGTATATACCATAAACAAATCCGTAATTGTTGTTTTAGGGTTGTACATCGTGCACAATGTTAGGTTGTGCAAACAAATAATGAAATGCAGATAAACTTTACCTAGGAAAAATATATGAAAACATATGTTTGCATATGAGACATTGGACACCCCTATCGTCTAAACGCCCCAGATGTTAACTGACAAACATGCCTGCATGAGAAGAACATAGTTTCAGCTGTGAGAAAACACACACTGTTATAAGTTCGAGGGGGTTATATACGTACAGATGAAAGAATGGCCGCCACAAGTTTCATAACTATTTTGTGACTTTTTGGACAACCCTGTGTATACATATAGCAAATCAGTAGGTGTATTATGTTTTGACATCATGTATGATGTTAAGTCTTGCAATCAAATTATAAAATGAAGATTAATTTGCATTAGAAAAAAAATTTTAACATATATTTGCATATGTGACTTTGGACACCCCTACCGTCTAAACGCCCCAGTGCCAATTGGCAAACAGGCAGAAATGGAAAGAATCGATTAATTTCCTTTAAGAAAACATATGGTAGCATTAGTTCGAGGGGGGGGGGAGGGGGGGGGGGGTTAAGACCCACCTAACGGTCTATTAGTTTATATTTGAAGCCTGTTTTGTTATTGTAATCGTAGAAGGCAGCGCCAACTCCTATTACTCCTTTGTTGTTTATTTTGGAACCGTCGGTAAAAATAAGTATGCTCCCTGGGTGCTTTTCTTTGATGAACTGGTTAAAGGAAGCTTTGGTTGTGATCATGGTTGTGATTGAGTTGGTACTATCGATACTGTTTTCGGCCGATATAAAAGGGAATAGGTATTTTTCTAGAGAGTGATATGTGTATGCGTATTGGAGAGGCCAGGGGAAGCTGCTTATTAGATGACTAACGTCTCAAGGTAATTGGGTCGCAGTCACTAGCACTGGGTAAATTCCTCCCGGGCGTCCTTCTTCCTCTTTTATATTAATTATGCTCTGTAATTTCCGGAGTGATGTGATAAGTTGATTGTTTTCTATTGTGTATTGTCTTGCCATGAAGTAGATAGCTGATTTGTAGGCACATAGGCGAATTGGTAACATTGCTGCCTCTGTCATGATTGAATGGGTTTGGGGATGAGTTGAGAGCCCCTATGCATATACGGATTCCTTGTCTGAAAGCTCTCTCTATAGGACCTAGGTGGATGGGGGTGGCGTTCCCATACCCCAAAAAGGGCCCGTACTCTATTTTGCTCAAAAGTCGGGCTTCTTAGAATGGTTGGGCATAATTTGTGGGTCAGCACCCCAGCTTACTCCTGTATGCATCTAAGGAGGTTTACTTCTCTTATACACTTGGTGTACAGGTTCTTGGTGTGGCAACTCCATGTAAGTTTATTATCGAGGTGAAAACCCAAGGAATTTGTGGTTGGATTTGAAAGGAATCTTTCTTTTCTTTTAATTTGATTGTTATTTCTCCAAATTTTATATCTTTTTTCTTGTGAAAATCTTTAATGCACTCTTTCCGGGGTTTGCTGATAGCTCTAGTCTGTCCAGTTCGTTTATTAGAATATTAAAAACTTTGTTGTTATTAGTTGAATTTGTGCTATTTGTAAGTTATCTGCGATTGTTACAGGACTATGTCGTCTGCAAACATGAGTATTATTGTATGTTTGGGAATATTTTGTCTAATTGCCGGGTGTATAAAAGGTACAAGGGGGGTGCTTAGAACCGCCCCTTGGGGTAGGCCTTGAAAAGTTTTTCGGGTTTAGAATAGCTGTGAGAGCGGATTTAATCGTGCGTTTTTTTTTTAGATATTTGTCTATCCATCTCGCTACTTTACTGGATACCCCAGCTTGTTTTAATTGCTCACGTATCAAAGATCTATTTACTGAATCGTAGGCTTTTTCGATGTCTAAAAATTTACCGTTTACATGCTTTTTTTGCTGTTTAGCGCTATTTTGAGCGTCGGTTGTAATTCTGGCTATGCTACCCATGGTACTTCTGCCTTTCCTGAATCCATATTGATGTTTGGGAGTTTGTTGTGATATTCTAACCATCTTTCTAGTTGCTTTTTAATAAGTTTTTCCATTGCTTTCCCTATGACGGACGTTAAGGCAATTGGTCTGTACGAAGCTACTTTGGTTCTGTCCTTCCCTGGTTTTAGGATTGGTCTATTTCTGAAGTGCGCCAGTCGTCGGGGATAACTTCATGTTCCCATAGTTTGTTTAAAGTTTTTTAGCAAGGCTGCTCTTCCGCGTTCGGACATGTTCAGAATAGATTGGAGTTATGCCGTCCGGTCCGGGGGCGGACTTGGATCGAAGTTTCTTTATTATATTATCTAGCTCTCTTGCTGTGAAGCTTTTGTCTAGGTCCTGGACTGGATGTCGTCGTCGCTGTCCTCTATGTCCTTTACTTACGTCCTGTACTTTTGGTACGAAGTCAGGTGCAATTAATTTGGCGAACTCCTCCGCGAACTTGTTCGCGTCCCCGGGGCTGGGGGCCGCCTTTCAGTCTCCTCCCTTTGAACCAGCCCACCCTCCTCCATATCAACGAGAGGGGTGTTTGCCGGTTTATCGTGCTGCAGTATTTCGTCCAGCTTTTTTTCCGCTCGTCTCTCAGGGTGTATTTCGCTTTGGCTACCGCTTTTTAAATTGGGGTTTAATTCGCCATGGATGGCCTCTTTTGTACATTTCCAGCATAGTTTGCGCTCTGCTACGACTTTGGCGCACGTGGAGTTCCACCATGGTACTGGTTGTTTCTGGGATAAGTTATAGTTACGCTCGTACGTGCATCTTTGGGTTGCTTTATGGACGTTGTTCGTAAGGGTGTTATAGTAGGTTATCGAGTCACTATTGTTCGGGGTGTCAAACTGGTCACTTAGTTTGTTATATTTTGCCAATCAAGATCTTACTTTTTGGGGTTTTTTTTAGGAGCTTGGATGGATGAATGTCGCAGGTGCGGTGGATGATTGGTGTGAATAATGATAGGGAAGTGGTCGCTCCCGTGGAGGTCTGGTAGCATCTCCAAGTTAAAAAAGGGGAGCCAGATGACAAGGGACCAGGGTGATGTCAGGGGTTGACGGGGGAAACGGGGGGTCTGGGGATGAAGGTGGGGTCGAGATTGTTGATTATGGTGAGAGCCCTATTTGGGGTAGTGTCCGCAATTATGTTTCCTTCCCTGGATGCAGGTCTGTTGGGGTCCACGCTGGGTGGTGGGCGTTTATATCTCCGCAAATAATGGAGTTTGTAGGAATATTACTTAGCATCTGGTCCCATGAGTTTTGAAATTGATGAATTTAAATTTTCTGTAACAAAGGGGAAGATGTTGATTTTTTGATTAGTTGCAAATGAGATTTTAGCACCCATTGATTGAAGGCCCCCTCCCGTCTGATGTAGTGTATATCGGCGTGAATGGGTGTTTTAGGTTGATTAGTAGCCCTACCCCCCCGGATCCATCTTCTCTGTTTCTCTTACTAGCTCGTAATTAGTATACGATAGTTTATCAGAAGGTTTTGAGCCAGGTTTTCCTGTAGGGCTACCACAGATGGTTTGAAAGTGTTAATTATCCATTGTAAATCTGTGGTGTTGCTGTGGATGCTGTGAATATTCCATTGGATTATACTAAATTCCATGATGATAGAAACTGATACCGGATATCATAGTAAAAAATTTGTTGTGCTTTGGATATATGATATTGTATGCGTTGTCAAGCTTAGATCCTGTGAGTTTAATGATAATTTCGCAGAGGCAAGTTTGTTATTAAATGTACGGTAGTTTGGACTTTTAAGTTTTCTTGAGAGTTTGTCTTTATTGTATTGTTGTTGTAGGTCTGTTTGTAATATTTGAGTTTGTTTCTTTTATTAAGTTATGATTAGAGCTGAGACTAATTCCGCCTCATCGCTGGATATCGTGTTTTCGTTTTCTTGGGGTATGTCCCTGGGGTGATATTGTTGACTGCTCACTTGCGATTATCTCTGCCCAAGATGAAGCAGCCTTGGGGGAATTATCTAACTCGTCGTTACTGGCTGGTTGGTTTTTGTTTGCGCGTTGGTGTTTGGTGTGTATTTTGATTTGGGGTAGTTGGTGTCATTTATTACGGCGCCTGTTCGGCGTCTTTGATTTTTGTCTCTAGCTTCTTGGTATGAAAGATGGTCGGTGGTCATTAAGTTCGATATTTCCCTTTTTTGATTGTAAAACCCGGGCAGCTTTCGGATATGGAGGGTGTGACCCCTTGCAATTATGCATCGTGACTCGACCTCACATGCTGTGTCATCTGTGTGTTCACCTTTTCCGCAATTGACACACATTTGTGCTCTGTCACATCTGACATGAGTGTGTCCATAACGGAAACATTTTATGCACTGTAGCACCTTGGTATGTACGGGTTGACCTCGAGGATGATGAATGTAACTGAATGTCCACGGGGAGCCTAACCCCCTGAAAAGTAATTAGAATTGTACCTGTAGGTTTAAATTCATAATGGCCTTCTGTTGTTATAATTTTCTTAGTAAATCTTCTGATTTTGTAGAATTTTGGACTTTCGATTTGCGTATTTAAGAATATCTTCATCTGGGATGCTGGGGTCTACCCCTTTGACTATCCCCTTGGACGTGGGAAAGTCCTAGAGGCGCGTAGGCGTTTAGGGAGACGGCTCCGATTGTTTTATTTGTAGGAGTTTATTTGCTACTTCTAGTTGGCTGGTTTCTATTCTCATACTCGTTCTATCAGTTTTGGTTATAGTGGCCTTGTTTTGGAAATTGGGAGTTAGTATTCCCGACTGTCATGGGGGTGGGGCCCGAGATGATGTGGTTACTGGCAGTTCTAATTATTTATTAACGTTTGGATTTCTGAGTGTTCTTTTCAAAAATTTGTTATTTTGAATGCTTGAATGTGATCGGTGTTTTGTGGGGTGGCTTTTATTTTGTTGCCGGGTGACAGATTGGTAACAATTGGATTTGGGGGGCCCTGGTGGAGAATTTTTGTTTGGGATTGGATTCAGGTTTGGCTTTGGATTGGCTTTGGCTTACGAAACGGATTTTGGGTTTAGGATTTAGTGGGGGCTACAGGTGTTTTCTTTCGGTTACTTTCCTGTTCGTCGTCGCTATCGTCGCTATTAGTTCTTCCTCTCTTCTGGATGTTTTCCTTGTTGGTTTCCATGGGTTGGACGGCGCCCGGGTCCATGATGACTTCCTCGTCTGCCATTTTTCCGTCCCATGCGCACTTTTAAATTTGTGAAACGTCCAAACACTGGAGAGAACACTGCACACATCCGCACTTCACGAGAACCAAATTTGAAACTCCAATCCTAAACATGAAATAAATCTACTTCCGCCCCCCTTAACTAGCCCTATCTAGCGGAAGACCGACAAAGTTCTATTCCTTTTGCATGTCAATCATTTAACATGGGGAAATCCGAGCCACGACAAGCAGCTTATTTTGTATCTTACATACATCCAGACGGCGGTGCTGACAAGACAGTCACTGGACATATCACACCCTCTGTCTAGATAGACACATGGGCCTCAATTCCTGTACATTTTGAGTTTCCACCATTACAACCTCAAGTTAGCCCTTTACCGGTTACCCAGTGGCATAACTACAGGCACAGCGGGGTATCACATTCTTACAATGGGGGAGGCTCCCCAGACCCTCCATTGTTCACAATCCCGTACTTTACCCGGGAAATAGCGTTTACTTTTTACTTATTTTTTTCATCACAGGAAAATAAATTCCAAAGAGATACACCTAAGCACAAAAATTACTTTCTAGCTTCTAGGTGATTTTGAAATAAATATAGGAACTTCCAATGTGTATATTAAATGATATCATCACATCGTGGAAGAGAAACAAACCGAAATTAATGTTATCTGGCAAAGAATGGTGACTTTCTTATGTGCGTACGGTACTTGGCACTAGGCCTAAGTATGAGTACTATATTTAAACGTTAGTACGATGTGTGTAGCCTAATGGTTCGTACTTAAGTTATCTCAAGATGCAACAGCCAGCCATTAGACATGAATTTCATTACACTAATATTATTTAAAATACATATAAAGCAATATTACAAACATAACAGAAAACAATACACTCGGAGGCAGCCACTCGTCGGGAACAAGGTAGCTGCCGCTCCAGTTGCCGGGGGGGGGGGGGGGGGAAGAGGATGAAATTAAGAAATATCAGAGATTAGATAAAAAAAACACGCAGCAATTGAAAAAGAGTACAAAAAAATGTTACTTCTCCCCCATGCTTGGTCCCTTTTTCGCCAGTTATGATTCTCCCCCCCCCAACCAAAAATTCCTGGGTTCCTGGGGGGGCCGGGGTGGGTTGGGGCCTGGGTTTTTAAGCAAGCCTGTTTTGAGGACATATTAGTCAATGATAGCAATTGTAATAAAAGTAAGCTTCGACTGGGGATCGAACCCAGAACCTCTGGCTTAACGCGCCATAGCTCTACCAGCTACTGAGACATAAGACACACCTTCATTAAACTGCTATTTGTTGTGACGGTTGACATCCATGATATGAATCGAACAGAAGACGCAATGTAGCTGTCATTACTGGAAACCTTATATTCAAACTACCCAACTCATGGAAGATGAGAAGTGATTGGATTTTTCCATGTGTTCTTTCAGTAATGGCAACTACATTGCGTCTTCTGTTCGATTATTCTCATGGATGTCAACAGTCACAACAAATAGCAGTTTAATGAAGGTGTGTTTTATGTCTCGGTAGCTCAAATTGGTAGAGCTATGGCGCGTTACGCCAGAGGTTCTGAGTTCGATCCCCAGTCGGGGCATACTTTTATTACAATTGCTATCATTGACTAATAATAATAATAATAATAATAATAATAATAATAATAATAATAATAATAATAATAATATTAATAATAATAATAATAATAATAAGGGACGGCCCCAACTGATCCAAATCCCAACTGATCCAAAACCCAAGTGATCCAAAAATAAATTGAAAAATAATTAAATTCCCAACTGGTCCAAAGCCCAAGTGATCCAAATGCACCGAAACCAGGTTTGGATCACTTGGGAAATGGATCAGTTGGGATTTGGATCAGTTGGGAAGTTTCGGTTTCATTAAAATAATAATAAAAGTATTCGCGTGACGTCAGAGCCGTCCCAACTGATCCAAATCGCGGCGAGCGGCGAGCGCGGCTGGTACACTGGCGCGCTCAACGTAGAAGTGCGGGCTTGAGGAATGAGACGACATCTGAGTTTCGTCCTCGAGGGATTTGGAAGTGTCGGTACATCATGTCGAACGAAAAAACTATGAGGATTCCGAAAATCGAAACCCCAAATCGATAACTACAGTATTTTTCTTCCGTTTTACAATGTACAAATTGAAAAGTGTGGTTTTCCAGGAAAATCGCTTGAGTAATGAGATGACATCTGAGTTCGTCCTTTAGGGATTTGGAAGTGTCGGTACATCATGTCGAACGAAAAAACTATGAGGATTCCGAAAATCGAAACCCACAACCGCTGCCTTCAGCATTTTCCTTCCCGTTTTACAATGTACAAATTGAAAAGTGTGGTTTTCCTTGAAAATCGACCATTAAGTAAACAATTAGATAATCCAAACTCGTCAAATTAAATAGTTATAAACAATCCATTCTTCCACTAGCGCTTGCCATCTGACTACCATTTACCGTGAGAAGTTTTTAGAAAAAATTAAGCCATGCATTAAACCATGATGTACATAATCAAAAATGTAAAATAACAAGCCAGTAGTTTCGTTTCCGTTCCATAACAAAGCCTCAATTTGAATTTATGTCAAACCACAGTTTTTCGACAAGTCCAAACACTTTCTCATCGGAAGCGCATTTTTATTAAATTATCACGAATGCTTGTGTGCTTGCGTTGATGGATGAGCATTTAGTGTTTAGCGAGCCGCCTAATCCTTAGTAATTTGCTATGTTTTAGGAGGTGGGATTATCTTCCCTAATAATGTATGTACTACTCAGGGTTATAATCTATAACAAGGAAGTTTCGCAAACGCTTTTTCAGGAGCGTTGTTGGATGAGCGTAATTGTTTAAACACGAAAAAAAGCGTAAATTGCGATTTTTATAAGAAATATTATTTCGATTACGCTCAAATTTCACACAAATATATTAATTCATAAAATTAAGGTTCTGTGAAAAAAAATTATTGCAATCGAATTAAGCATGTAGGGGCTTAAGTTAAAGAAATTTAAAAAATAAAAAATAAATCGAACCATTGCAATTATCATGAGAAATAATATGACTTTTTTACTGAACCTTAATTTTGAATAATTATTTTTATGAAATATTCATAAAATTAAGGTTCAGTAAAAAAGTCATTTCAATCGGATAAAGCATATAGGTGTTATAAGCCGAAGAAAGTTAAAAATCGAAAAAATCGTAAAAAACTGTGATTTTCATAAGAAATAATTTTTCGATTTCTCTCAAATTTCACAAAATATGTTAATTCATAAAATAAAGGTTCTGTGTAAAAATCATAACAATCGGATAAAGCATGTAGGTGTTAACAGTCGAAGATTTTTTTTAATCGAAAAAAATCGTAAAATTGCGATTTTTATGAGAAATATTTTTTCGATTATGCGTTCAAAAACGTGGCAGTTCTAAGTTCAGAGATTTAGAAGACCTCAAGAAAATGTCATCTCAATTGGAGTATCGGTTTAGCCGGAATCGTGTTAACAAACACACAATAATTCAAAAGAAAGAAAGAAAGAAGAAAAAAAACATTCCTGATTTTTTTCTCCAGTGTAGTGAAATGGTATTTATTTATTTATTTAATCTTCGCTTTCGCTCGCTCGCCATCCAATAATTAACCCTCATTTTGATGTTTTGCTCTGTTTCAACTAAATTCATCGCAATAATATATACACCTCGTTCTTGATGT
>JAMZAV010013742.1:0-15668 GCA_024449915.1 Sweltsa coloradensis | reverse complement strand
TAGGGCAACTATTAACCACTCATTAGTTATGTATAAAACAGATATATAACATATGACTCAACCATTGAACTCAACTAAGATTGAATAATATTCTTAAATTCGGAGAGACTTTGATAAAATGTTAGTAATAATTATACAAAATATTCAATTCAACGACATACATACATTATAAATACAGGTAAATAATCAGTTTGAGAAGACTATTCAATATACCATGCACTTTGAACTATTTGCATTTACCGCGCTTAGGGAGTGCACTTACATTACGTGGTGTAACATGGGCTTCATTAGCAGGTAGGTGGGCCATCGGAGAGTGGGGTATCGGAGACTAAAAAGGTTGGTGGGGCATCGGAGAGTGGGGCTTCGGAGATGCGTCCGACATGAGTGGTGATATGGTATGGCAACAGCGCTTTGCTCTGGCTTCCTCCCGACCCGTTCCCACGCTACAATCGTCATCAGATTCGTTCATGTAGTTCCAATGTCTACCAGTTCAGCCGCATCGCACAGATCAGGGTCAACAATTCAAACCTGCAGTAGCCCGCGTAAAGCGCGTATCATTGGTGATTATTTTTTGTATTGAGTACCCTTCGTCAGAAATACCTGTAAATTTACCACTCATAAGCAAACTAATTAAGTAATATGTATGTTTTTTTTCCACAGTGTCAAATCTTTTTTCTGGCGTGTATTACACTCGAAAGTCTGAACTACATTTTTGTGCCGTCTTTCGACATCAATATTAAGAACGAATATTAGCGAATTATAACGACATACTGACTCACTGAAAGAGTTATTCATCCTGAATTGAGTGAACTATTTCGTTATTAAATAGCTTGAGCCATTTGGCTAGAATCATTTTTGGAAGGTAAGGTGCCACCAGTAGTAGCTCACGGGAAATCGCGTACATAGTTTCTGGGTGGTTCTGTCGGTGTTCCACACATTCACGGCAATTTTCTACCACATCTAGAACGTGTTGTGAAATGCGCGGCTACCAGAGTGATGCTCTTGCTCGCTCCTTGCACTTGTTAATTCCCAGGTGCCCTATATGTATTCTCCTCAGCATGTCTTGATACATAGATTTCGGGACAACCAATCTATCTCGGTATTGCAGCGTCCCCTCTGTGTATAGAAGGTTACTCCTTTCTTTATAGTATAGAAGAAGTTCTGGATCAACCATGTTTTTGTTAGGCCAGTAGCTTGTGGTGTATTGTGATACTTTTTTCAATACCGGGTCCCGTTGTTGTTCCTCTCTGATTGCAGTTAAACGCTGAACAGAGACAGGAATATCAGACCACACCTGTTCCACGTATGCTCTTACCTCTTCTTCCATGGCGATATCTTGGTTTGTAGGTTTTTCTCCCACTGGAGCTCTTGACAAAGCGTCCGCACTGTAACGTAGATTACCAGGAACATGTGATATGGTGTAATCATACCGCATCAGTTTCATTCGGAGCCTTAATGAACGAGGAGATAGCTCGTCTAATGGCTTTCTTCCCAGAATGGGTATCAGAGGAAGATGGTCCGTCTGAATATGGAATGACTTACCAAGCAGGTATTGGTCGAACCTGTAGCATGCCCACGTGATTGCCAACGCCTCTTTCTCGATGGATGCATACCTCATCTCCGCATCGCTCAGCGACCTCGACGCGTACGCGACCGGCCTCCAGATGTCCTTTGAGACTTCCTGTTCCAGGATGGCCCCTAGGCCATACAAGGATGTGTCTGTTGTGAGTTGAGTATTCTTGTTGACGTCATAGAAAACAAGAGTGGGTGCTGAAACAAGCTTTTGTTTGATTAGTTCAAATGCTGAAGTTTGGGCTTGCTCCCAAATAAACGGGGTGTCCTTTACGAGTAGGTCCCGTATTGGTTTTGTCATTTCCGCTAAGTCAGGCAGGAACTTTAGGACTTGGTTTGCTAGACCTAAAAGTCTCCTTACCTATGAGACGTCTTTTGGAGCTGGCATCTCAGTTATCGCTTTTATTTTCTCGGGTAAACACTGTTACCTTCTTCTCCGACTATGTAGCCTAAGAACTTTAGTAAAGGCACAGAGAAGAGAAATTAGGTGAGTTCAAAGTAACACCTTGTTCATGCATCCTCTGAAGAACCTTACGTAGGCGCATGTCGTGTTCCCTTTTATCCTTACCGTAGACGAGTATGTCGTCTGTTACACAAACAACACCTTCAAGACCTTCCAGAATCTGGGACATCTTGCTCTGGAAGACTTCTGGAGCACTTGACATGCCAAAGGGCAATCGATTGAAGCAATAGCGCCCCCAGGGTGTCAGGAATGTTGTAAGTTTTGCCGACTCCGGATCTAAAAGAATTTGCCAAAAACTACTATTAGCATCAATTTTTGTAAATACCTTCGCGTCTCCCTGGAATTCCGCCAGCGCAGTATCAACTGCAGTCATGATCGTACGTTCTCGCAAGACGCTTTTGTTCAACTGGATCAAGTCGACACAAATCCTAACTCCAGTTGGTTTCGCCACAACGACCATGCCAGCACACCATTCGGTCGGTTCTTCAATCTTCGAGATGACGTTCTCTTGTTCCATCTTCTCAAGCTGAAGTTTAACCTTGTCCATAAGAGGAATTGATACTCTGCGTGGAGTGTTGATTGCAAATGGTTTTGCGTCCTCTTTTAGGCGAATTGTGTGTACTCCCGGTAACTTCCCGAGTCCATGGAATATTTCCGGAAATTCTTCCTTCCATGTTTGGCTGCAGTTTACCTCTTGGATTCTTGTAACTTTAAGAACTCCTAACGCGACTATTGCTGGTCTTCCGAGTAGTGGATTGTCCAAGTCACTCACCAAAAATACCTCTTGTTGTGAAGTCTTGCTTGCAACTGCTAGTGTGCACTTGAATTGTCCGAGAGTGTTCATCGGTACTCTACCCGGTCCATACAATTTCTTAGTTGGTGCTTGTAGTTTAGGTCTTCCTTCAATTTTCTTGAAGTGTCTTTCTGCAATTACGGTTACGTCAGCACCACTGTCTATTTTAAACTTAATAGAACACTTGTGGTTAACAATCACATCAACTTGCCATGGCTTTTCCGTTTTTAAGTCTAGGCCCACTGAATCGATGTATATTTCTTCCAACTGTTCTGTGACTTCACCAACTCTCTTTGTGTAACAGCGTTTACCAAAATGACCTTTTTACGACATTTGTAGCACTCTGTATCTTTAGCAGGGCATTCGTCGAGTGTATGGTAGGGTTGCCTACCGCAGCGTGTGCAACTTGAGTTTTTGCCTTTATTTGATTTTCCCTTATTTTTATCCGGTTTATTTTTCCATTCCCTTGGTTTCTTTACTTTGCTTTGCTTGACATAGTCAACTTGTTGCGAACTTCCTGGGCAAATCTGTTTTTGCTGACTTTTCAGTGCCTCTCTGTTGCGAACTCGGCTTATGACTGTGTTCAAGGTCAGATCAGGATCCTCTTGGAGTCTTTCCGACATGTTACCATCTAGGATTCCTATTATTATCCTGTCCCGTAAAATTTCTTCTTCCAGGATTTGGTATTCACATCGATTCACCATTGTATGCAGTGTATTTATGAAAGCATCAACAGTTTCACCTTCCAACTGATTCCTTTTATGAAATTTTGCTTTTTCATAAACTAGGTTCTTCTTTTTGACAAAGTGAGTATCGAATTTTCCTTTGACAATTTCGTAATTACTTTCATCCTCTTCCGAAAGTCTGAATGACGCAAGGATATCTTCGGCATCATCCCCCATAGTATACACTAGGTACCTTACTTGTTCATCTTCTGATCTTTGTTTTTTAATGCCAGACGATTTTCTAAACCTTTCATATCTGCGTATCCATTTCGTCCACTCCGAACCATTTGAACAGTCGAAGTTTTCTGGTGGGGGTATTTGGAAGTAACTATATCTTCCAGAATTTACTGGAGCTTCACTTTCCACCTCTGTGTCTGACATTGTTCGTGGTTGAGTTTGATGTCTTTCTTCTAAAGCTCTTTGACTTCCCGGCGCTACTTATGTGACTCACTTTTGTGGTCTTCCCTGGTGCGTACGAGTTTGTGCGACGAGTGTGATATCTTCCGTCTAAACTCTTTGGCTAGTTTGTGCGTCGAGTGTGATATCTTCCGTCTAAACTCTTTGGCTTCCCGGCGTCACTTGTTGGGACACACTGTTTAAGCTGTTTTGTGCCTTCATCCCACTTGTTGCCACCATGTAATGTCTTGGTAAATGAATATAAATGTTACATATACCTGTTTATTGTCTCCTTTAGGTTACATACAATGTTTATCCATACCAATCATATATTATTGTGAGGAGCCAGGTGTAGCCTTACTTACGCACCTTGGTGGAAGTCTTCTTCTTCTTCTTCTTCTTCCTACAGTTCCTACAACTGTTCAGCAACACCACACACATAGACTAATCGTAAACAATATTTGCTTAGTTCTTACAACGCGGGTAATTATGAAGATTGGTTGAATGGGAGCTCTACAAACCTTGCATTGGGGAGAATCAAAATTATAGTCTACTAATTAGAGAACGCGATACACATGTTATTTAGGCAGTCTCAAATTCTGATGTCGTCCGCGGTCGCAGTCTCGCACATAGGGACGCTGGCGAATTACACTAGCAGGACGCGGATTCGAATCCCGCACAAGGCATAGGTTATCTGTAATTGTTCTTCACTCTCGTCTATCACCACTCAAAGTCCGAATAGCATGATGGCAATAAAAGTGACGTTGAACAACAATAATCATCATCATTAATTTCTGATAGCGAATATTATAATCCTTACAACGATGTAAAAAGCTGCAAGCAAACCTCAACATAGCAAATTGTAACCGCACGGCCTGTGCCAGTCTCATTTAGGCCCACAGCAGGAGAATTTTTTCATTTTTATTTAAGATATTTGCATATGGTAATATTAATTTGTAACGATAATTGCATTAATTGGTTAAGTAAATTTGCATATTACGTGCAAATTAACGAGATGTCATATATCACAAGTAGGCCTATCAGTTCAGTGGTAACTCTAGTTGTGCAAGTACAGCTGAGAGTCAATGTTTTTGGTTAATTTCACCGATGTTATTGGGTTCGGTAGAAGAGGTAATGGTATTTCCAAACACCCTGCTGTAGCGAGGGCTGATAGTTGGTTAGCATAGCAAGTTTTGTGACAATCTTGGCTCTGGAATGTGTGTCCGAGCAAGCACGCTACACTCTCCGCCTGTCTTCATCTTGGCCTAAGCCAATGGCAAACGCGGATGGTGCGCAGGCAAACTGGTCAGTCAAACTGCTAAGAAGGCGAATTCTAGGCAGACAACGGAAAAACGTCAGCAACCCCTAGACCAATAACAACCCCCAATTTCAAAGTGCGCGGTATGTGAGACCCAATCAGAGGTCAGATGTAAGCGTTGCCGGAAGTGTGGCAAGCCATAAGTGCGTGTGTTTTTGGAAACCATTCGGTCACTACGTCCAGCAGCAGGCAGTCGATTGGAAAATCAGTGCAATCTTTACGTGTGTTTTCCGTTAACATGGGCGATATTCCTAAAGTGGGGATGAAACCCAAGTCGGGTTTGTACCTCCTGTTGAGGTCAAGCAATATATCGAGTGTTTAATCATGTTTTACAAGTATTAATCATCGAAAACTTCGCGATAGCCGAGCATCGTGCTAGCCACATGGCCAGTACCTAGTAGCCATGCGCGAATAACGACGACACCGCAATTGATATGGTAAATTCTTCAACACCATACGGAGTGACATGCAAGTGCAGTAAAAGTAATTTAACGTTTTTCGGTCATTTCTACGTAAGTTTGACTTGGTATGTCCAGCCACGTGGGACAGCCAGGGTCACATCTTCATCATCGTTGGATCTTCAACAATCTACGCATGTAAAATACATAACCCCATAAGTTACAATCCCTCCCAATTGTTCGAGAACCAGAGTGTAGTGATTTGTAATCACCGTCTAAAGTGCACCGCCACCTTAGGCCTACATTGTATCATGTATGTATCTTTAGAAGGCTCTGACCTAGTTCACTCTCTGATCAAGATGGCGTAAATAAAACTGTTGTCAATAAAATCTTCCCAGCCTAGTTATTGGAGTTTATCAAGGTGTAAAAACACTACATGGTAATCAGAAGTGCTTGGAAAGTGTGAGTAGGCCTACTAAAATACTACTTTCAACATTCAAGGTAAAACAAATTCATAATGCCAGGAGGAGAAGTAACTGAAACTGCAGCAGCGTCATCAACTAGGCCTACAACAACATATCAGGTCAGTCCACCCGCTTCCTTTGATTTTGCACAGCCATCCACTTGGCTAAAATGGTCACAGAGATGGGAGAGGTTTAGAAAAGCTTCTGGCCTCCATCTCAAAACAGAGGAAGAACAGGTAGATATGTTTATTTACACAATGGGCAAAGATGCAGATGATATTCTGGCTAGCATCAAACTTTCAACAGATGATCTAAAAAAATATGACATTGTGAAAGCCCAGTTCCATAATAGATTTAAACCTAAGAAAAACGTAATATATGAAAGGGTGAAATTCTATAGGCGAGTTCATGCTGAGGGTGTGCCTATGAGTGTGTTTGTCACAGACTTACACAGCATTTCCCAGCACTGTGGGTTCAATGAACTCAGGGATGAGTTCATTAGAGACCGCATAGTTGTTGGCATGCGTGATGCTAGACTTAGTGAAGAGCTCCAAATGGATCCAAATCTTACACTAGAAAAAAGTAGTCAATAGGGTAACTCAGCGGGAGTCAGTACGAGGCCAACAATCGGTTGAGCGACCACCCACGAATGAACAAATCGCAGCGGAAAAAACCGGTAAGAATAAACAAAGTAGACCTTGGAATAAGTCTAGTAAAGAGTCTAAAGATCCTAGGCGGGCCTAGGCCTAAAACTAAGTTTAGTCAAGGTCAACAGCAGTCAGACAGCTGTGAGAGGTGCGGTTAATCCCCACTGCATTCTTTCGACGTATGTCCAGCAAAGGATGCCACTTGTCACAAATGTGGCAAGAAGAGACACTGGGCACAAGTCTGTCGATCAAAGCATGTGCAGGAGGTAGTAGGCCAAGATAATTCCGATGACACGTTCATTGGGAAAGTTGAGTTAGAGAATTCTAACCCATCCCTAGAGCCAATTGGTGGTCAATTGATTTATTCAATTGATATAGCCACTAGCAATTAACCATCAATTGACCTTCAACTAACATTCCAAAATGGCAAAACAAAACATGATCTATTGGTAGTCATAATCAATCAATTTTATACTGGGCGATAGCTCCCTTATAAGCCTATTTGCCCATGTGTTTGTCATAGGCCTATCTCACACTCACCTTGGGGGGGGGGGGGGGGTAGCACCTATAATATTGATGTACATAGGGACATGTCTACATGTTACCGATGTAGACGGGACGTGTTGTCGATGCAAGTCGTATCGTGCAGCGTGCTGTAATCGTGCATGATGCACATCAAAACCTCTAATCTAAATCTCTCTCCAGATTTTTTGGAAATTTTGACGGTGGTATTTTGTAATAGATTTTTCAGATTCATTTAAAATGTATTGACTGTGTCAAATCTAAAATTTTGCATTATTTTAGCTCCAAACACAATCAACAAAATAAACTGTTCAAATTTCATTTATTACAGATGTCAGCATTAGGCCTAACTTAAAAAAAAATATTATTGGTTAGTTTCCAAGAGCATTTTGAAAATGCTTATCTGCAAAAAAAAAAAAACATAAAGATTTCGATTTGTCCTGCAAATGTACAACAGTTATTTTCGTTTTCGTTCCAAACAAACATAGGTAGGCCTAGGCCTAATGTAAAATATGTGTAGGCTGACAGTTTAGAAAAAAATATTGGGACATTTTAAAAATTTTGTTGTTGGCCTAAATTAGAATATTAAAAGGTAGGGCCTATAGTCATATAATATTTATTTCAAGTATACCTTAGCCGAATCATAAAAAAAAATGTTAATCCTAAATTTCCCAGAATTATTTGAATACTATCATGTTTTGGTTAAATTGTCAAATTTCTAAAATATGAGAGTAGCAAAAAGGTGCTGAAAAGTAAAAAGCAAATATTTCTGGGAAATTGAGTCAGGTACCTAGGCCTACTGACTACTGAGTAGACCTACATTTATTTTACTAGGCCTACCTATGTTAATAGTTGGGCTCCAATGCTCCATCTTACCAACCGTGATCGTACCAGGCCAATGGCTTAAAGAGTAGGCCTATGTGGAGTGCAACAAAGAAATCTCTGAACTTTGCAAGGTAACCAGGCACACCCTGAAGCCACAAGCATAGACCTACATAGCAGCATAAAAAATGGTGAATAATCAATGTTAGTGCAGTTAGCCTGAAATAAGGCACGGGATAAGGAACCAGTACTTTTAAGTCTATTAAATGATTTAAATTTAAATACCACGGATAGTAACACAGCATTCCCCTTGGTTAGGCAAAGGCAAAAGCAAAAAAAACCTAGTTCGTGGTTATCAAACAGCCATAAAGCAGAGGGCCAACAACTGCGACGATTACACTACCATTGCAAAACATTACCCAACGACCATCAACTTAAACATGAGTATCGTACATTAAAAAAGGTCATGCACTTAACATCAGACAAGCTAAACGACAACATCATGATCAGGTTATATCTTCTGCAAATAACATATCGAAAGCTACATGGCAGATTATCAATGCTCAAACTAAGGCCCCTAGTCCTAAAAATCAACTTACGATCAACATTAGCGGAATTCCAAACTCTGACCCAAAAGTAATATCAAATCATCTAAATGAGTTCTTTATCAATGCTGGTATAAACAGTCGACCTCAGACACAAACCAATCACCTCATTCCTGGTGTCATCGAGAATAAGCAGGAAATTAATTCAATTTTTCTCCATCCAACCACCCATCATGAAGTAGCCGATATCATCAAAACACTGAATAACAAACATTCTGCAGGCTTAGACAATGTTCCTGGATCTGTTCTTGCAAAATGTGGAAGTATTATATCTCACCCACTAGCATTTATCATCAATTCCTCCTTTTGCACAGGGACCTTCCCCTCCAAGCTCAAAGAGGCCAAAGTAATACCCATATATAAGCACAAAGGTAACAACCGAGATCCTAACAATTATAGGCCAATTTCCTTAACCTCCTCTTTCTCTAAAGTTTTCGAAAAAACCATGTACTCCCGTCTGTCATCCTTCCTTTCAAAACACAATATTCTTGCAAGCAATCAACACGGTTTCCAAAAGGGCAAATCAACCATAACTGCCATCTTCTCATTCCTATCTGCACTATACAAGGCACTCGATCATGGCGACCTGGCTATTGGAATATTCTACGACTTGAGTAAGGCGTTTGATACAATTGACCATAGTATACTTCTCTCAAAACTGGAATCTCTAGGTATCAGAGGTATAGCCAATAGATGGATTGCATCATTTCTATCAGACCGTTTCCAGGTAGTAAACTTGATGATATCGATGAAAATGATAAAATTACTAAATTTCACTCCGACCCCTTAAACCTTGTCTGTGGTGTGCCCCAAGGAACGGTCCTAGGGCCCCCATTCTTCTTACTTTATGTAAACGACATGCCCAACACATTTGACGTAGGCATACTGACGCAATTTGTAGATGACTCAAGTCACCTCTTAACTGCAACCAGAGATGGGCTTGCAGAACTCATACATAACTCAAATGTCCAAGCAAACGCAATGTTGGAATACTGTAAAAATAACCTTCTCTCCCTTCAACCAACCAAAACTGTGTACCTTAACTTCCACTCCACCTCTAGCCCCCCTCAGAGTAGCCCCCTAATTCGCATTGATGGCAAAAACATTATGAGAGCTGACAACGTGAAATTTCTTGGCATTACACTCTCGGAGAACCTTGATTGGTCTGCTCATATCGAAAGAGTATGCTCCAAAATAAATAGTGGGTGTTTTATGCTCAGGAGGATGAAGCCAATTGTTAGCAGCCACATATTGAAATTAATATATCATGCCCACATCCACTCGCACATCTCATACGGGCTTCTATTCTGGGGTATGTCACCACAAGCTAATCGTGTCTTTTTACTCCAAAAACGAGCTATACGCATCATCACAGGATCCTCATGGCAGAGATCCTGCCGTAAAATCTTCCCCAAATTAAACATTCTTACCCTGGTAAGTACCCTTATACAAATTGCCGCTATTTTTGTACGTACACATTCAGAATTCTTTCCTAAAAACTCATCCATCCATACTTATAAACCCCGTGCAATTTCTAACATCCATGTCCCCCATCATAAAACCTCGCAATATTCCAAAGGACCTATATACGCCTGCCTCTCCATATACAATAAACTGCCAAAACACATCAGAGACATCAAAAATCATACTACATTTATTAGCAAATTAAAAGCATTTCTAGTAGAAAGAGCATTTTACTCACTAAATGAATTCCTAACAGATTAACCCTTGTCATTGAAATTCTCATTCTATTTGATTATTTATTTTATATTTAGTAAATTTATAAATTTACCTTGTTCTCCACTACAAACTTTCCCTTATAGATCCGTACTATAGGCCCTACACGTATATTTTAAGTTCAAAACTAATCCCTATTAAACATAAAACAATAATACATAATCATATCATCCCATATGCTAGCGTTTTATATTATTATACATCCTAATGAACATCGTATTGTATTATATCATATCGATAACTCATTTCATTTTTTCATTTCATTATTGAATTAATCAATTCAAACAACTTCTATTCTCAATACTTGTATACTATACTAATAATACATATAACTTGATTAACATAAAATACACATTTTATTTGATTATCCATTTTATATTTAGTAAATTTTTAAATTTACCATGTCCACTACAAACTGCCCCTTATAGATTCGTACTACTACACGTATATATTAAATACAATACTAATTCCATTTCATAATCATTATATCATATCAAACCAATTACTCATTTCATTTTTTCATTTCAATACTCAATTAATCTATTCAAACAACTTCAATTCTCAATACTAGTATACCATACTAGTAATATACATATAACTTGATTCACATGAAATATGCATTCTATTTTATTATTCATTTTTTACCATGTTTTAGCCTTAGGAACTATTCACTCCCTCTTCACGAAGAGGTGTATACTTGTACCATGTATTAGTCTTAAGTGAATAAAGATCTACTCTACTCTACTCTACTCAATAATCACTGACCTACTATCCCTTCACAACCCAATGCTTATTATTCGTCTAACAATTTCTTAAAATTAGATAGCCTACCTAGGCCTAGGGCTACTAACGGTGTCAAGACCAATTTCATCCATAGTCAAATTAATATAATTTGCATGCCTATTATTTCAATTGAGCTTCCAGCTGGGCTACTAAGCAAAAAAGAAAACAATTGGAGCTATTGAGCTAAGAAATAATAAGTAGGCCTACGATAGCCTACCTAACCTAAGTTAGGTTGATGTAGACACAAACATTTAGGCCTACCGCGGTTGTAATTAACTTTTAGGCCTAAATTAACTGATTAAAATGTTGGAACTCATTTCATTAGAATCTCTTATTTTATTATTCACGTCATACAATGTTACACAACGCAGAGTAGTCGATTGCAGATTTTTTTAGAATCATATAAATTTTAGAATTTGTAAGATTGCTAGTATTTTATGACTTTTGGGTAGCCTGGTAGACAATAACTTCACAGTGTAACTGGTATAGCATACACTGCACTGATTGTTGAAAATCTCCTCACTATATGAAGACTTTGCAAGTAACAGGTAGGCCTACCGGTACTTGAAAGTTTGGAATGTGGCACCCATCCATGGAAATTTATCTGCAAACAATCACATCCTAATTTCAGAATTATGAAATAAACACAATAAATAACCTGTAGGCCAAGGAAGGACATGTAGGTAGGGTAAACAGCACCTAAATAATAAGCATAGGGTCTATCCTGTGGGACTACTACAAATTAGGCCTACAGCGTTAAGAGCTAGGAAATAAATTTTACCAGAAATCAACCAATCGTGGTTGCCAACACATTTAAAATAGGCCTGCCTAACAATTTTGCACTTAATATTGGACTGAACCGAGCCAGCCGGCTTTAAGGCCGATGCACAATTGCTCGTGAAGCAAACCGACGGGAACAAATCAAATACGTAATAAGTTTTAATTATAGTCCTATTTGGTTATTTTGTTTTTCCGCATATTTGTATTAATTTATTTCGCATATAACACGCGTAAACCATCAATCAGCTGATAAAATAGTGTCGAGACGTGCCCATCTTCATTCTGATTTGTTCCAGTAACGTACGGAACGGGAACGTTAAAGAAAGTTAAAACTTGGTGATGTTCCCGTTGTCGTTGCCGGGATACGGTAACGACCGGCAACGCGAAGCTTTATGCGTGAATCGTTAGGCCGACTTGGCTAACCTTCCCCCCACCTACGCGCGCTCACGGCTCGCTTGCGATGCCACTATACACGTTCTTAGGCGGGCAATGTTTACAGTGCGTTGTAGCAGGGTGGTAACGGGTGGGATTGTCAAAGTAGGGTTCGCTGGTTCAAACCACCGACAATGTGTTTTTTTTTTTTTGTAGAAGTCCATTATCTGTGACATTGTATTTTAAATAGAAACGCTAAAGGTTTTGAAGGTATTTTTGTTTATTTTCTGATAATAATTAATATAACTCCTTTCCTGGTAAAAGTCCTTTATATTTTAAATAGAAACGTTAAGGTTTTGAAGGTTTTTTATTTTATTTCCTCACGTCCGCTCTAATGAATATTGTTTACCTAATATTATAATGTCCCGCTTTTAAAATTAATTAGGGTTAACTATTTCTTTGAACTGCGCGGCAGACATTATGTGATGCGCGCGCATCCTGAGACGTGGGTTAGCATGGTGCGCGCGCCACGCCAGACAGAGAGGGAAAAGGTTAGCCAAGTCGGCACGATGTCATATTAAAGCTTTATTGTGCATCGTTTTTGTGTCGTAAGTTAACGTGTGATTCCTTTCTTTCCGTTATCGTTACCGGGCAATTGTGCATCGGCCTTTAGTCTGCTTGCAGCTTTAGGCTACAAACTCAAACTAAAATATTCTTAATATGGGCTAGAAGCACTAATAATAGTTTCAATTTCAGTTTATTAAGGAAAACAAACAACAATAGGCCTACCTAGTTACAGTTTTAAATAGTTTTCACCATGTAGGGCTTGGTCCATTTTCGATTTACACAAGTTCTTACGAATAGGCCTACGCTACGGCCAATAAGTTATAGCCCTGATAGGCCTAGGTAAAGAAGAGGCAGACTTTTGCTGGGTTTAGATTTATAAAATGCAGTGGATATTCGCACGGTCAGCCGTACGACTAGTACAAAATTATTCAAACGGTCAGCCGTACGATACCACCTAACCAAATACCGTAATATAACACTACGTTTAATACAGGAAAGAGGGCTGTAAAACGGGAGACAACTAACAACAGCGATCCTGGCGGCATTGGAGTTACATTACCACGGCCATCTGGACGCCAAAACAATTAAAATACATTAAAGAAGGCGTTAAATCGGGAGACAAGTGACTGCTTTGCTCTAAACAAAACATAAACATGTCATTATTATATTATTATCTTGACAGACATGCTCAAAGGTACTCGTATTATCACTAGCCTACATATTTGTATTGATTGTTCTTGTGTATTTAATATTTTTGTATTGGTTACTGAAGAACTAGATAGCAATACATGTTTTTAAATGTGTATACAAAGTATTACTAATCTAGTTCCTGGCACACTTTAATATTAGTAATAGGCCTAACCCTAAAATGAATAAAGGATGATCATAATATTTGTTTTCACCATAGCTACACTTGCAATAAAGATGCAATATAATATGTTAATCTTATTTTTGTTGCTATGCACTGAAGCATAAAATTAAAAGGAATGACAACCCCTCCCCATGCCTTACTATACGGTTTTAATGCTTGTAGTGGCAGTATACATGATATGCACACCAAGTTGTGTGTCTATCCACGCGACCGTCTGAGTGTCCAGATGGGTTCAGCATGCCTGAACCCGGGGAGTCGAATAGGCCCAGAGCTTACCTCTTATGCTCATCGTACAAGGCAAAGAAGAGGACGTCGTCTGCCCTCGAGAAATTTTCCCCTTCCCTTTGACTACCTCACCGACGACGTCGACGACAATGACAAGACGGACGATGACGCAGGCGACAACAATCACGACGTGGGGCAACCCCCAACAACCCCTCCCTGTGCCAGCCCCGCGGCCTGATTTCGTCACAACCCACCGGCCCCTACCCCGCCAACCTTCCCCCTGTCTGTTTCTGAATAGCACAGGCCTACCCTCACCGTGTACCACCGCGTTTCCCCCTTTCGCCCACAAATACGTAATACACACAATGCGAGTTCAAGAAGGCCTAGGCCTACCACCTGCTGGATTTATGTCTATGTTTTCATGAAGATGGGCAAGGTCACTGATTTTATAATTATAATAAACACTACTTTCGTTTATTATGATTCATAAAACTAAATCCAAGATCGCGGAAGCCTAGACCCCATTGTGATTTCAACCTAGCAGCTGACGTTTGCAAGTCTGCGAGATGCTCGGCAAGTTTCACGATTTCATATTACACTTATTATCAGGAGGATGTTGCACGGGATTTAGGGCTGTCGGTGGATTCTCATATTTCTCTCCAATAACGTCGATGAAGTTAAAAACTTTCGTCGTTCGCCGTCGATTTTACGCCTAGTTTAGGCGTCTCGTTCGTCTCTTCAGGTCTCTTTGTTACGTGCGTTGTTGTTGGGTAGCCTGAACTTGACCTTGACTTTTTGATACTTCGTTTGTGGCGAGTGGTTGGTAACAGGCCATGCTGCGCATCAGGCTATGCGCGTAGTTGTATTGCAGGCGCGGCGATTCAAATGCTAGATCGTAATAAAGCGCGTTTCGCACGATAAGTTATCTGCGAGTGTCAATTTGCCAACTCGCAAGCACCAAATTTTCATCGCAAATTGCGAGCTTGCGAGTGGGATTGTCGAGGGTTGGTTTTAGGAATGTACATCAAATTTAAATATTTACTTAAAATGAAGGTTTAATTCAAAACACCAAAATTTTTCCAAAAATTCGTTGAAAACAGGAAAAAAAATATTTGAAAACACAAAAAATCATTAAAAAATTTAGTATTTGAAATAATTGATTAAATAACCTATTTTGAAAACTTAAATCTAAATTCTATTTGCACATCAACATTGTTTGGGCAGTGGGGTGGGGTCTCGATCGACAAGTACAACTATCAACTGAAACGACAACTTTAGAGAGAAGAGCAGTGAGAACTGACGCCTCAAATTTTTGTCATACCGAATTAAAATTGTAATTAAAAACATTTGCTGCTTGTAGTTGTTATTAAGTCGAAGACTGCATTAAAAATGTGATATTGTGCCAATACCAGCTAGTATAGCTGCAGCCGGATGCGTGCAGTATGAGCCAAGCGTATAGCTTTTATTGCAATAATTACGACATTCACTTGAAAAGCTCGTCTTCAATTCTTTGACTTTCTTGCAGAAGAAGTAATTATATGGTATATGACGAGTTGGCCCTTTAAAAATTTTGGGGGGGCCCCCCGGGGGGGGGCCGTCTTAAAATTA
>JAMZAV010013741.1:0-16003 GCA_024449915.1 Sweltsa coloradensis | reverse complement strand
CATCCCTAGAGCAAAGGGGTTTAAAGAAAAAGTAGGCTATGCTCGTAACTAGAGTTTGTGAAGGCCTACCAGTAAAAATAATTTTTCAGGAAATAAAATGAATGTTTTAAAATTTTGAATAGATTCCTCCAGTAAAATTTTTTTTCAACCCAAATTTTTTTTTTAGTGGGTCTAGAAGCATAACAATTGTGCAAATCGTGAAGAAAGCATGAAAATTGGTGAATTTACTAATATGATCACAAGGAATCCAAAAATCAATGGCCCCAAGTTGAGTTCCTGTAACATTCTTAATAATTGAATTAACTAGGCCGCTTTGCGAACGCTTTTTTTAGTCGCGTTGATGGATGAGCTTTTTTAATAAGTTTTTAGATTGCATGGGATCTCTTTACTTTTGAAAGTTCTTTTTGAATGCATTGTAGGTGATTGTTGTCAAGTTTCTATTGTTACTTGTTAATTGTTATTATAAAACTAAAAATACTTATATTAAAACCTTTATTTCTATGGATTCTGGCTTACTTTTTCAACGTTTTCTTTCAAAAGGTACTAGGCCCTACATCACCATAACCTTAATGTCCATGAAAAATATGAACGATGTAGCCCCACCCGTTTGGTCAGAATAGGCCCAAATGTCACTAAAATATTGCACTAAAAATCGGAAAAAATAGTAAAAGTACGATATTTATGAGAAATATATCTTTGATTATACCCAAAAACGTGGCAAGTCTAAGTTCAGAGATTTCGAAGGTCCCCTCCAATTTTCATCAAGATCGCAAATATGCCGTTTGCCCGGTAGAGACCAAACAGAAAAAAAAACCACACCTGAGCTAATTTTTTTGGGGGGGCCATTGAAATTGAGGCCTTCGATTTGCTCATCCAATAAAATTAATTGTTTAACTAGGAAGCTTCGCAAACGCTTTTTCAGGCGCGTTGTTGGATGAGCGTATGTTTTTTTAAACGAAAAAAGCGTAAAATTGCGATTTTCATGAAAAATTATTTTTCGATAGCGCTCAAATTTTACACAAATATATAAATTCATAAAATTAAGGTTATGTGAAAATATCATTACAATCGGATAAAGCATGTAGGTGTTATAAGTCGAACAAATTGTTTTTTAAACGAAAAAAAGCGTAAAATTGCGATTTTCACGAGAAATTATTTTTCGATCGCACTCAAATTTCACGACAATATATTAATTCGTGAAAATTAAGGTTCTGTGAAAAAATTATTACAATTGGATAAAGCATGTAGGTGTTATAGGTCGAAGAATGTTTTAAAAATATAAAAAAATCGTACAGTTGCAATTTTCATAAGAAATAATTTTTCGATTGCGCTCAAATTTCACACGAATATATTAATTCATAAATTATGGTTCTGTGAAAAAATCCTTACAATCGGATAAAGAATGCAGGTGTTACAAGTCGAAGAATTTTTTTAAAAGTCAAAAAAAATCATAAAATTGCAATTTTAATGAGAAATAATTTTTCGATTGCGCTAAAAAACGTGGCGGTTCTAAGTTACCAGATTTCGAAGGCCTCCAGAAAATTTCATCGCGATTTGAGTATCGGTTTAGCCGGAATCGTGTTAACAAACACACAAAAATACAAACAAAAACAAAAAAGAAAAACAAAAAAAATCGTAAAATTGCGATTTTCATGAGAAATAATTTTTTGATTGATTTTTCGAATCGTGCAGTTCTAAGTTCAGAGATTTGAAAGGTCTCCAGAAACTTTCATCACAATTGGAGTATCGGTTTAGCCGGAATCGTGTTCACAGACACACAAAAATACAAACAGAAAAAAAAGAAGAAAAAAACATTCCGGATTTTTTTCTCCAGTGTAGTAGAATGGAATCTTCACTTGGCTCGCTACGCTCATCGAATTAACTAACAAAAAATTTAAAAGGAGACAACACAGTCGACATTGGTATCAAATGAAAGCTTATTTTACGCAGAATAAATACTGTAATTAAAAAATATTTTAAAAAATTAATTAATTAATCACCTAATTAATTGAATTTTAGTAATATTTTACCACTTTTGATTTATGTATAATTATGTACACCTAAAATTCTACTGATTGTCATACAATTTCACCCCTTTAATAACATAGGAATGCCAATAAATCCAAATTTTGATGGCCCCAAACAAAATTTTTGCAACACCCAGATTAATGGATAATGAAATTAATATTAGTTTAATATCAGTTAAATGTTTGACATTCACAAACCACAGTCAACTGATGTATCAAATAATAACAGTACAAGCACAATAAAAGAGAAAAGTGATGGCCCCAGGGTCGGGTTCTTATCACTTTCCCATAAATTCAATTAAATCAATTAATGACAATTAATCACATAAATTTAAAAATTAATGTACAAAATAAACACATCATAGTCGACTTGGGTACTCATTTCACGAATAAATAATATAAGAAAAAATATTTTTCATTAATGAATTTATCATCCAATTAATTAAATTTTAGTTAAATTACACCACTTTTGACTTTTGTATAGTTATGTATTCCAAAAACTTTACCTATTGTCATAAAATTTTGTCACTTTCATAACATAATGCCAATTTATTCAAATTTTGATGGCCCCAAAGTCCAAACAAAATTCCTGCAACTCCCAGATTAATGGATTAATGAAATCGAGAATGAGCTAAATCCCCTTAAAATTGTTTTGACATTCAATTATGCGCTACGATTGTCAATTGTAGTATTAAAAAAACAATATGATCACAATAAACCTAAATAATGATGGGTCCAAACTGAATTCCACTCAATTGTCATTAATTGAATTAATTATATTTATTTCAATCAAATGTGTAAATGATCACAACATAGTCGATTTGGGTACCAAATGAAAGCTTTTTTTATGAATAATTAAAATGTAAAAAAATATAATTAATTAATCATCTAATTAATGACAATCTAGTAAAATTTTACCACTTTGGTTATATATAGGTATCAAAAACTCTACCGATTGTCATAAAATCTTACCACTTTACAAACACGATGTCAATAAAATAAAATAAAATAAAATAATTATAGCACCAAACGAAATTCTTGCAACTTACATTTTATTAAATTAATGAAATTAAGAATTAGCCAGTTCACGTGCCACAGTCAACTGGTGTATTAAATAATAGCCAATTGTATGGTAATTAAGAACACTGACAGTATTTTATTAAGGCATATGTTTATTAATATGCTTTCCGTTAATTACACTTTAATTTAATTATATTACTTGTTACATATGAATGATCAAGTCAACTTTTAACTTCCACACTATTTGGTCGGTTTACTCAATGAAACACACTAACGAAATACCTACGAAAATAACTTTAAACATGGACATTCGTTACGGTATTCAATTGGATTGAATCAAATATAATTGAATATGATTGAAATGGATTGAATTATATTGTATTGAATTGAATTACATTTGAATTGGACTATTAAAAAAAGTGTATAAGGACAAATACATTAATTAAATATATTTTTTCACATTTTAATTATTCATAAAAAAAGCTTTCATTTGGTACCCAAGTCGACTATGTTGTGATCATTTACACATTTGATTGAAATAAATATCATTAATTCCATTAATTCAATTAATGATAATTGAGTGAAATTCAGTTTGGACCCATCATTATTTAGGTTTATTGTGATCATATTGCTTTTAATACTACAATTGTCAATCGTAGCGCATAATTGAATGTGAAGACAATTTTAAGGGGATATAGCTCATTCTCAATTTCATTAATCCATTAATCTGGGAGTTGCAGGAATTTTGTTTGGGGCCATCAAAATTTGGATTAATTAGCATTATGTTATTAAAGTGGTGAAATTTTATGACAATCGGTAAAGTTTTTGGAATACATAACTATACAAAAGTCAAAAGTGGTGTAGGGGTAAGTGGTGTAAATGGGAACATGGGGTAAATAGGAACAGCCCTAAAATCTACCCCATATGACCTATTTAAAAAAATACAAAAAATATTCCATGTGACCTTTTTATTTTCTCAACAACATGTCAAAAAATCAGCTCATTCTGATTTTAATTTAATCGTTTTATGATTTTTTTAAAACTACCCTACACTTAAAAGTTGATGTAAGTTTCAGTCAAAAAAACTTTAGAAAAAAAAATTATGTCCAAAGAGTACCCTAAAAAAATATTTTGACATATAAAAAGTTCCCCCTAACTATGAACATGATTTTACAATTTGTTTGCATTTGCTTATCTTAGTCCATCATGGCTGTTATGCCCCTGTTCCCATTTACCCCATACCACCTCCATTTGGGGGTAATTAGGAACACTGGTTCGGGGTAATTAGGAACAAGTGGGGTAAAAAGGAACAACACAGTTAACCTATGGGTTATATTTATGGGGTAAATGGGAACATTTCTCGATCTTCACAGCCATCTCTATTTGACCATTGTGGTTGACCAGGTGTTGTGAAAATTGCCATTTAGGCCATTTTTCTGCTTGTTCCTCAATTGTTTCTGACACTTGGAAAAGTATCACCTCAGTGCATTATAATCACAAGATTCCCATAAGATTGATGTGCGTTCCTAATTACCCCATATTCCCACCGTTGATAAAATTTGATTAGAAAAGTTAAATTCATCCCCCCTTCCCAATTTTTCCACTTACTTATTTGCAAGGTTGATAATAAACACTTAACTAATCCTATTGTCAGAAAAACAACTAAAAATATTTTTTGACACAAATGTAGCGCATCGCTCCGCTCCGGTTTTAATATATAATCTGTTATTGTTTTCTAACATAGCATCCACAGTTTTTAACATTTTGACTTAATTTTTTTTTTATTGAAATCATACATCAGATAGGCCTATGTCTGTTCCTATTTACCCCATTTTGTTTTACCTCACACGAATAAGCTACAGTGTTGTCTGTTCCCATTTACCCCAAAATGACGGGGTAAATAGGAACAATACCACTTTTTACATTTGATTTTTTTCTTAGTACATGATTTTAGGAAAATGACACACAAGTTATTCCTTACACTAACAACAGTGCAAAGAATAATGTACAACAAAAAAATCAGAAAAAAGTCAATTGTACAACTTTTTACAGAAAGTCAAAGATGAAAAGTTCTAAAAGTGTTCCTATTTACCCCACTTACCCCTAATTTATTTAAAATTTAATTAATTGGATGATTGATTCATTAATGAAAAATATTTTTTCACATATTATTTACTCGTGAAATAAGCTTTCATTTGATACCCAAGTCGACTATGCTGTGTTTATTTTGTACATTAATTTTGTAATTTATGTGATTAATTGTCGTTAATTGAATTAATGGGAAAGTGATAAGAACCCGACCTTGGGGCCATCACTTTTCTCTTTTATTCTGCTTGTTTTGTTATTATTTGATACATCAGTTGACTGTGGTTTGTGAATGTCAAACATTTAACTGATATTTATCTAATTATTAATTTCATTAATCCATTAATCTGGGAGTTGTAGGAATTTTGTTTGGGCCATCAAAATTTCGATTTATTGGCATTATATTAGCAGTGGCGAAGCGTCCTATGAGACAATGAGACAATGCCTACTCTGTACAAAAATTAATTGTATGCCCTAGTAATAGAATGTCATCATTTATTTTCTAATACAAGTCGGTCTTCTTGTCCCTCATAAGTTTGAATTGACGCGCTGGAACAGCTCGTAACACTGTCGCGCCATCTACCGTTGCAATTTGAAACTGGTGGTAGGGGCTGGCACTTATGATTTGACTGACATTCGGGAGACACAGGCAGAGACATTTCAAGCCTGCGCATGCTCAGAGCCCTATTTTCGTCGTTTTTCCAAGAATCTGAAGGGGAAGTTGGAGTCATGTCTCGGTGGTTCAAGACGCTTGAGGGTTGGCCGTTGGTGATGGTCGGAGGGTGTTGTGTTGGGGTGGGGTTGGGTTGGTTTCCCTCCCCCTCTCGACCGCGCAAAGTTTGAACACGTGCTATTCTATTCATCCCATGTGCTCGCAATTTTTGAGTGAAGTGATCGACAAATCATCAAGTTGACCGGTTGTTTGATAAGGGAAAGTATATGTTATGTCCATGGCATAAATAATTTTATACTTTTATTTACTGTGAGTGTTAAATGTAATGTATGTGTTACCAAAATGTACACTATTGATATTTTACTAAGAAATCGCGCTGCGGAAATAGCGACTTTAAAACCACATCACAAAAGTTTAACTTGACGCCCGTCTTTCCACTCGGACTAAATGAGTTAGGCATAGACATATCATGCATTGTCCCTCTACTGCCCCGCTCCCCCCCCCCCCGAACGTTTTTGATTATATTACGAAATATTAAAATCAATATAATCAAAGATTAAACTTTATATCATATTAGCTCTAGTATTATTTTTGTCTACCCTAACTTCAAGACCACGCTTCGCCACTGTAGGCCTATGTTAGTAAAGGGGTGAAATTGTATGACAATCGGTAGAATTTTAGGTGTACATAATTATACATAAATCGAAAGTGGTAAAATATTACTAAAATTCAATTAATTAGATGATTAGTTAATTAATTTTCAAATATTTTTTCATTTATTCATTCTCCGTAAAATAAGCTTTCACTTGATACCAATGTCGACTGTGTTGTCTCCTTTTAAATTTTTTTGTTGGTTAATTAATCAATTAATTTTATTAATTCAATTAATAAGAAAGTTACAGGAACTCAACTTGGGGCCATCAATTTTTGGATTCGTGATCATATTAGAAAATTCACCAATTTTCATGCTTTCTTCACGATTTGCACGATTGTTAGGCTTATAGACCCCACTATAAATAGTGATGGGTCCAAACTGAATTCCACTCAGTTATCATTAGACCTAATTGAATTAATGGAATTAATTATATCAATCAAATGTTGAGTAGACAACATAGTTGACTTCGGTATCAAATGAAAGCTTTTTTATGAATAATTAAGATGAGAAAAAAATGTAATTTAATTAATTAATTAATCATCTAATTAATTACAATCTAGTAAAATTTTAACACTTTGTATATAGGCCTATAGGAACTTACCAAAAACTGGAAAGGTAAGGGATTACATAGGCCTAGTCTATATTAGGCCTAATTGTATCTATAGCTTAAACAATATATAGGATAGCTATTCCACTATGATACGTACCTGATGGTAGATCTTGTTCAAGTAGGTAAAAAAAAAGATTGATTTGTTAGGGTAGATCTGCAAAGCCATGAGGTAGGCCTATTAAAGCCCAGAAGTGGTCAATGGAACCAAACAGAAATGTTAATGGAAGGCTTTAGGGATTGGCAAGCACTAGACATCAAGAAGAAGCCACTGGTACAACAACGTCCAATTCTTAATTGTCAACAAAACAGCTCTGATACTTTCTACAAAACCAAAACCAAATGATACATTAATGAGGGGAGAAGGGGGCAAGTGTGGAAAAAGTTAATAACTTGCTGCAAAGTATTGTTTAAGATCTCAAAAAAGTCTCAAGGGCTGGTATTAGTATGTTCAGCCCTTGACAAATCGAATTTACACTGGCAAATAGCTTCAGAGTGCTACGTTTTTTTCTGCAAACGATATTCAAAAAACAGTGCCTAGACGTGCTGTTTTCCGCAGAGTATTAAAAGTATGCAAATTGCATCTGAAAGGTTTTTCCACACGTGCCCACTCCTACCTAAAGGATGGGCCTAGAGACAAATTTTGTCCTTGGTAACGATGAAAAAAAACTACTTAAAAGCTACATCGTGCCATAAGTTAACATGAGATTAAACTGTCTTCCCGTCGTCATTATCGTTTCCATCACCAGGCAATTGCGCATCAACATTTAGGGAAGCTCTACAATAGCCCGGCAATAGCTTCCCGCATGTGCTTCCCGTTACCGTTACTGGGCAATGGTAAATCATATTTTTTTATTAACACCATAACTTGCTTCAAACATTGTTCTCCGAAAGCGGCTAAGGGTAACAATGCAACAAACAAGGATTGTTTCCTATATCTAGGGCCTAGCTGGGCACCTAGGGAGTCCTAAGGCCTAGGCAATATTCCTGAATATCGTTGTAGAGAATGTCCTAAGCCTACATTTAAATTCGTTAGGCCCTAGTTAAGCCTGCGTACCTATGATTTATTTTTACAAAGAGTATAGGCCTACGTTGGGAACTTGTCCAGTTGGCGGGGGAAGGTCCAAAATAAAATCATAATTTATTTCACCAAAAATAAAATAGCCTACTCCAAAAACACCATTTGACGTAAAAAAAAACAACAAAAAACAAAACTACAAAACCTTTTACATTTCTACCTATTTAAATATAAAAGAATTCAAACCAAAAAGGAGTTTCACCAAAAATAGAAAACACGAACTCAACGTACGATTTACACAGCAAAGTTTTATGTCCAGCAATAGGCCTACTCCAACATAACCGTGGATCCAACGTACGAATAGGCCTAGGCTATACATTCCGATAAATGGGCAATTATGCTATATAGCACCTCACCCAAAAGTAGGTTAGTGAGGGGGGAAATGTAACGAAGAATGTAGTATAAGAGGTTCAACAATAAACTAAGCTAATCCTAGCTGGCCACTAGAGGTTTAGGACCTTGGGTTTAGCCGTTTAGGCTAGATTCCCCTCCCCCCTAGGCCTGCACCTGTAAGAGGATGGGATAGTCGCGACATTAAAACCACGTGAAATTACAGTTTTTTCGTGATATCTCGAGAACAATGCAAAATATCTAAGAACTGATTCTAGACCGAATTGTGGTTTTGTTAGAACAATATAATGCAATAAATAATATTGTAATGTGAAGGAAATTAAGTTTTTTATTAAAATTTTAATTGATTAAAGGCATATCTTAAATACAAACCGCACCAATTATTATATTTGAATATTTTTTCTTGCATTATATTGTTCAACAAAACCACAATTTGAACTATCAGTTTTTAGATATTTTGCATCGTTCTCGAGATATCACGAAAAAAACTGTAATTTTGCGTGGTTTTAATTTAGCGACTATCCCATCCTCTTAATTATAGGCAATCTAGAAGAAATATTATGTTCAGATTCAGATTCAGATTTTTATTTACCAACTAGACAGGTACCTACATGGCACACTGTATGGGCATCGTCAATAACTAAATATAGCCTCTGTAGTACAATATGTCACATTAAACCAAAATTACGCAACAATAACATCCTAAGCAATGTATTACAAAAGAAAATACCATGTACTTAAAACAATAAAACTACTAAAACAATAAAACGCTTCTAAAACCGGTACCAGGACACTTTGTCTAATTTTTTTTAGTCTAAAGACATTTCGTCTAATTTTTAGACATTTCGTCTAACCTCCTTTGGTATAATCAGACATTTCGACTAAAACGTCATTTCGTCTAAGTGATTTTTGTCTAACCTCCTTTGGTCTAATCCGACATTTCGACTTAAACATCATTTTTGTCATTTTTTGGTTTTTGTTACCGGTACCACTTCCCTATTCACAGGACGTTCATACGGACTTTGAAATTGCAGCTATCAATGCAGTCAAGATATGTTTCCCTCAAACTTGCTGCCGTGGTTGTCTCTTTCATTATGGGCAGTCGATTTGGAGGCATGCTGTTCAAAAGATTGCATTAAAAGTACCCTGTTCAGAAAATCGAGAAATTGGCGACTCTTGTCCATACTATAATATTCTTGAATAACACGACCTTGGCGCAGAAAACAATTTTTTGTTTTTACTCTCGCGGTTGCCGCGCCCAAAGTGGGCTTCGCACCCGAACGCCGACGGTACCGACGCGTTCGGAATCTTTCTAGGTACAGGCACCGTCGAGGGTTTCGGGACCGTTCCAACACTTTGGCCGAGGGGTCTGTCCATGGTTTCTCTTGTGACCGTTTGGAAGAATTTTGAGTATTACTTAGATCACAGTTTTTTATTTATTTGAGCGTTTTCTGTCAAATTTGTGTAAATAATTCGAGTTAAAAATAATTTATTAATGTTCAACATCTCCAACAGATTGGTACATCCAAAGTCTTACAAAAAGTGAAAGTTCATCAGTTTCCTGCTTGTGACGAGGTAAGCACGCTGAAATGTACATGTCAAGTTTCAAGTCCTGGCCTATCAAATCTAACTTCATTTTGAAATAAAAAACTTGTCTGATCACCAAATGTATTAAACAACACTTGATTTGTTAACACTGGGTTAAAGATAATGACATTATTCATATTTATACTAAACATGTATGGTTTCTCTTGTGACAGTTTCTCTTGTGACATATGTGAACCAGTATTAAGCAAGGTTAATATTAGTTACAAAGCATTAGTTTTTATCAATCAATAGTCATACTGTCATTAGAGAAGCAACAAGATAAATTACAGGTAGAGTGGAATAATATATATTTACAAAACAAATGGTAAAATGTTGACAATCAATTGGTTAACTACTGAAATATATGAGATCGATTATTAGCTAAACAGTTAAAAACAAGTGTAAAAGTGCAAGTGTTAGTAAAAGCATTTATGATGGATTGATTGACCATGTTGAATTATAAGATTTATCAACATCAAAAGAGCTTAACACAAAATATTTATAGGGAAATGAGCAATGAAACACAACACGCTGATTTCCACAGCTTCAACGCAAAAGATAGCTACACGCGGACGCCCTGAATACGTAACTAAATTAGGTGCTGCATTCAGTTTGGCTAAAAGAGTGTTCTTTGCCAGTGGGCCTATAGCAAAATCATTGATAGCAGGCCACATAAATCGGTTTGGCCACAAACTTTCATAAATATAACTCAAAAGTCAAAACGGTGTAGTTTTAGCGTTAGTTTTAGCCATTTGATAGGCATAGAGCTGTAAAGTGAACCAGTTATTTGATAAAATTTGTTTAGGCTATAAAATTAACAGGCTGCTTAGTTTTCTAAAACAGTCTAGGCCTAGGTCTAAGCCCAACACCTCTGGACTTGTACCTACCCCTACCTAGAATCATAGGTCTTTTGCCTACATTCAAACCACTTAGTTCCCGTGACTAGGCTTAGGCCCAGTAAAAGTATGATCTCTAAAAGTTACCCATGTCATGTCCCTGCCTAAAAGTTGTTAACATATCAATTCTAGGACCTACTGTTAAAAGTTCTACCTTGCCTAAGCCTAGCATTTCTAACCCTATTCTGGCCCGGATTCCATTAGTGATTCTGAATCTAGATCTAAGTATTTATTTTACAGTAGGCCTATAATTATAACATGCATATTATTTCAATAGAGCCTAAAATGTTGATGTTTTACTATACATAATGGGAATTAAACTTAGAATAACAACAACAACAACAACAAGTAGAACCATGTGCTTAAAAAATGTGGTTTCTCTTGTGACAAGTTCTTCGGTTTCCTCTTGTGACTGATATTGAGATCTAACTAGAAGGCTGTGTATTGAACTCAGGTTGATGCCACTTACACCATCTATTTAGTGTGGCATGAACTAGCACTGTGCCAAGTTTTGGGTCAATAAATGCAATACTCTGTTCTTACAGCTAGTTGAATCACTATTTGGTTTCTCTTGTGACAGCTTCAAATACAGATTTGAAAATCATATTTCCACAAATCTTCTTTTATTTTTAGGGGTTTAAAGATAGTAGATTAATAAAATATACACTTTGCTGAATAACTGGGTACAATTTTTTTTATGTAAGTCAATTAGAAAACTTTTGATAAACATCCAAAGTTATACATTATTTTCCGGCGTTTTTCCGTTTTAAAAAATTTCCACGTTTAACTTTGTTTTGAACACACATGTATTAAAATAAACTTCACAAGGCATAATAAATAAGATAGTGTGATCTTTTGTGATTAATTTGATGTATCATACTTAGTTGTAACATTATTTTTTATATTTTGTTATTTTGGATACTTTCTCATGGACATACCCCGAGGCGACAATGAACATTTTGAAATGCGCGTCATTTCGAAAGTAACGGTAACGGTACTTTGTTATAATGTAATTTCCATCTACACTACTTATCGGATCAAAATAAAATTAACATATTCGTGACCGGACGGACATTCTAAATGATTTGGCCACCTCAGATTTTGTCGCCGTTTAGTTTGAAAAAAAAAACTTTCGATTAACTTTAATGTAACTTTTTAACTTTTTGAACGATTTTGCCACAAAACTATACAGCAACCCGCATAGGTGGTATGTACATGTGTGCAAAATTTCAGGTCGATCAGAGAAACGGTGCAACCTGTACCAAAGCAGTAACAAAAAAAAAAAAAAAGACATTCGAGCCAAGAGTCAAGTGGGGACGCGAGCGTCAGATTTTGTCGCCGTTTAGTTTGAAAAAAAAACTTTTGATTAACTATAATGTAACTTTTTAACTTTTTGAACGATTTTGCCACAAAACTATACAGCAACCCGCATAGGTGGTATGTAGGCCTACATGTGTGCAAAATTTCAGGTCGATCAGAGAAACGGTGCGACCTGTACCAAAGCAGTAACAGAAAAAAAAAAAAAAAAAAAAGACATTCGAGCCAAGAGTCAAGTGGAGACGCTCACTACGCTCGCTCAATTATAAACTACGGTATTTAATAAATTACCGAAACAGATAACCAATGCTAAGAACTTAATCACATTTCGAAATAAACTAACAAAATTATTAGGCCTAACTATCAAAGCTTATTACTCCATGGAAGAGTGTTTTAAGACCAGAATTTCAAATGAATTAAAAAGTGGGTGGTTAGGGGCCTGGGGCTACCCAGTCTTGACTTTCAAAACTTCATGTTTAGACCTAATTTTTAAATTTTAAATTTTGTTTTTGTTTTTTGTTTTCACTTAGCCCACAGACCTTGTAACCATTTATGTGTGTAGGTAGTATGTATTGTTCAACCAAAACCAACTTCAAGTTCAAATGATTTACATTTTATAATTAAGCCTAGAGATTTATAAATTAAAAAATACACTAAGACCTAGGCCTACATGTTTCATTTAATTCTGTTTTATTAACAATTGAAAGCTGTAACTAGCGAGGAGTGACGAGGCCTAGATAGGTCTACCGTGCCGAGATGTCACTGCAATAGAATCAACACGTTTTTGCTGTTAGGGGCTATAGTAAAAAAAAAAAAATCAAGACCTTTAACGTCGCGATTTCAAACAAAAGTCCTTTAGCGTTGCAAGTCCTTTAGGCATATATTTAAAATAGTGACGTTTAAGGTTTGGTAGGTGGAGTATTTTAGAAACGATGATGAGGCCTACCATGCGAGATGTTGTGCTACTCACTACAATAGAATCAACACGTTTTTACTGGTAGTTAGTACCTAACAAAAAAAAACTTCATAACCTTTAACGTCGCGATTTCAAATGAAAGTCCTTTATATTTACAATAGCAACGTTAAAGGTTTTGTAGGTGTAGTATTTTAAGAAACGAGGAATGATGCAGGTTGGTACGATGTAGAATGAAGGAGGCGTGAACTGAACATGGCCGACAGGCACTGTGCGTGTCTTTGAGAAAAACAGAGTTGAAAAGTTGGAGGATACCAACCGAAGAAAAGAAGTAGGCTACCGGGTCATGATACACAATGATATGAACATTATACAAATGATATGTAATGGCAAGGTTGTTTGTTAACATAGGCCTACTGAAAAGTGGTGTTAAGTACAAAATTGACTAGCCTAGGGTACTTAATTGTAACTGGAATGTTTTAAGGAACTTTCTATAAAAGTTTTGGGAAAATCTTAGGCCTAACTTGATCACTTAAAAGTTCCTAAACACTAAAAGGGATCAAATTCCTAAAAAAGTTCCGGGAAAATGGAACTCGTTCAAAGTTCCTTCCCGAAGTAGGCTATAGTTAGGGTAATCACTGGACGTAAATATTTACTGTGTTAATCGTACATTGGGTGCGGCCAATCGCCCCGCTTTTTCTACTTTTGGCAAAACTTATTTTTGGTTGAATGTCCTTTAGGCCCCTATATTTAAAATAGAAACGTTAAAGGTTTTGTAGGTTCTTTTGTTGTATTTTTCATGTCAAATGGTGTATTTTGGAGTATTTTTTGTGATTATGATTTTTTTATGTTCTCAGTGTAGGGGCCCATTAGCCTATTGTAAGGCCCCAGACCTTTCCATCATTGATACGTTGAGAACTCGACCAATAGGGTAGCAAGCATCCAACGTATGAATTAATTTTTGATTTCGTACGTACAACGTATCAATATATAGGCCTAGGCCTACATGGGGTTACCGGTAGGCCTACTTTTTAAGTTCCATTACAAAATTATTTTTGTTAAATTAGGATAATTTTTATAAAGTAAGTTAGGGTAGTATTAATTGCTATGGTAGGCCTAACATCAATTAACAATAACAATCTCAAGGCCCAAAGTCATGCTTTTAGTACTACCAATAAATATCTTAGGCTAGGCTATCTTATCTTAGGCCTAGGCCTATTTGTACACATCGTCGATAGGCCTACATTACACACACAACTCGACCGTACGTACGTACGTAACTCGACCAATAGGGTAGCAAGCATCCAACGTATTAATTAATTTTCGATTTCGTACGTCCAACGTATCAATAGGCCCTATAGGCCTACACGGGGTTACTTTTTCAAGTTCCATTAAAAAATTATTTTTGTTAAATTAGCATAATATTTATAAAGTAAGTTAGTAGGCCTATTAATTGCAGTGGTAACACCAATTAACGGTAAAGCTGTAGTAGAGCGGACGTGGGTAGGCCTATTATAGAGGCTAATACTCCACCTATAAAACCTTTAACGTTGCTGTTTTAAATCTAAAGTAGGCCTACCTTCTAAACCTTTAACGTCGCTATTTTAAGCGAAAGTACTTTTCCGTTGAAAGTCCTTTATAATTAAAATAGCGACGTTAATGGTTTTGTAGGTGGAGTATTAGTCATACCCACGTCCGCTCTACTACAGGTTTAGGCCTACCCAATTAACAATAACAATCTCAAGGCTCAAAGACATGCTTTTAGTGACCTAGGCCTAGGGCCTAGGCTAGCCAACTGGTACTTTTTTGCAATGGTAGCTAGGCCTAGGCCCTAGGTACTATGGTCCGTATGGACATAAGGGGAAAAGTAGGTTAGGGGTGGGGAGGGCACAAATGCATGTGTTTTACAAAATTATTATTATTATTATTATTATTATTATTATTATTATTATTACTATTAGGCGATAATAAAAAAGGCGCTTTGCGCCCCCCCCCCCCCAACTCACTTCTTTTCCCCTAAAATCAGTGTTAGCAAAATAGGGAACACACACATGACGTCACAGCTCGGCGCGGATCTTTCTGATGGACAAGCATCTTCATTTCGCAGTTGACGCCTGAAAGAACGGCTCAACAAATATCACGCTCTAACTTTTATACTTTTCATTATTTGGACAAAAATTAAGAGGAATAATATTTAGTTAACATATCATTTCTTCTAATAGCGATTATTTTGATTTTTTTTAGAGAACCGTTAGCTTGTTATAACAATGTACGCATTATAAATGACAAAATTATCAACATCTTTAAGTTTTTTCAACTTCAATTGACACAAAACTACTGATCGGATTTCAAAAAAAATTCTCTTTAAATATGCACCTAACTAATTAGACAAGAAATAAATAAACTTTCTCGATAGAAAAAGCACAGAACGAAATTTTACAGCATAGCGTGCAGTTTTTCACGGCTCATCCGCACGTCAAAAGCGCGTATTTTAGATGAAAACACATACCATGCGTTTTACCCTATGCTATAAATTTTCGTTCTGTGCACTTTCTATCTAGAAAGTTTATTTATTTCTTGTCTAAAACAGTCCGATGAATTTTTTGAAAGCGGTCTTGTCAAAATCCGATCACTCGATTTTTGTCAATTGAAGTTGTTTTATTAAATTTCATAAAACAAGTAAAAGTCTTTAAAATTTTTTTTAAATATGTACATCTAAATAACAAATTAAACGCCGTGTAAAAATTCAAAGTAATCGCTATTAAAGGGAAATTTTGAATTTATGAATGAAAAA
>JAMZAV010013740.1:0-14586 GCA_024449915.1 Sweltsa coloradensis | reverse complement strand
ACACTAATTAGGCTTTATACGTACGAAGACGTGCCGAGTACATGATGTCAACTACTACTTGTAAGACAAACGAGATTCTCTCCGCTGGAAACACGGCATAACTAGTCATGAGTTCCCAACACATTCTCCAAGCATATTAGAAAACCACGAGTAAGGAGTAAAAGCATACTTCTCATCGTTGACTGCAGCTAAGTTTCCTACAGTTGGTACTTGTTAAATAACTCAGTTTGTCCCTAAGCTTCATAAAACCCTATTTGTTTCAATTAGCAGGCTACGTGTCCTGTTACTCAGACATTACGACGTGCTCTATTTCAAGATGGCCTGTCTGCGAGCTAGCACTGGCAATTAATGAAGACGGTGAGCGGTTATTAAAACTCGGGGCGATTGTGAGATGATACGATAATTTGGATCATTGGTCACAGAATAATTTATGAAGATTAGAGTAACTTGCGTGTCTGTAGGTAAGGTAGAATTTGGCCAGAGCTGGCTCTGTCACATTCTCTGCACTCCTGAGTGCTGATACAAGCTGCTCAAGTACGTAGTCTCCGTCTGGGCCCGGTAGAATGGCCAGAGCATGGCTCTGATAATCGTTAAAGGCGATTGAAGAGAAAAAGTCCACCTCGCAAACATCAGCTAGTAAGAAGAGTCTACCTGAAACTAGAGGCAAGCTTTGGGTCAAAAACCTTGCCCCCTTCCCTTGACGACCTCCCCGACGACGAAGACAAAGACGATGACGACCGCGACGTGAGAACCCTCCTTTTCTCCCCTTACCCGTGGCTGGTTCTGACCAGCATGGGCCCCTGCTCCCCCCCATATACCCTAGGCTAGAATGGCACATTATGACCTAACGGTTGACGCGTCCTTAAATCAAACAAACCAAACTGATTTTGTAACGCTCTTCTACAAATAATAATAATAAATACAATAAATTAATAAATTATACGATATTAGAGCAAAGATAAACAAAATATGAAAATTGAAGTAGTGTTCATTTGTGTTGTTGTTCATATTGGAATATTCATATCAGGGGATGTGTTGTCAACTAAATATAATTCGTGGTGGACGGAGTAAGGGAAATGTAATCATAAATCTAAAAAACATATAACAGTGTATCATACTTTTTTTAAAGTTTTGATGTAAAATGTTTTAGATAATTTAATGTGAAATTGCAGCCTTGCTGTATTCAACTTAATAATTAACAGTCAATTTAGATCTTGCTTTCGCTTTGAGGCTATCGGAAAGTCTAGTGCCACCTACATAATATGTCAATTACCTCAGTGATTCTGACCAATATGGCGATGTTCATTTTCCAATATCGGATGACGTCAGAACTCTCTCCTTATGTTTCATATACCATCTGTGTAATTCTGTGTTCAAGTATAATTAATTCATATAATATAAATTGCAAATTACAATTACTACCAATAAATGGTAAAAACAAAACGATCAAAAGCAATTACCTCGTGCCAATATAATACCAGCCCGATGAATGCTCTAATTACTACTCGTGGTGTCCGTACTTCAGTGGCGTTTGATATTAAATGCTGCAGTAAAAGCCCTCTGTGTAGTTCCCACCTCGCTGCTCGCCGTCGCTTACAGTCCAACATTCTAACCTGTAATTAAATTTAATTCATGATTCAAAACTAAGCTCGTTTATAATTAGTGTTAAAACCGAACTCCAGCTACGGTACGGACGATCGTTATGTAACTCAGCTACGTTTAGAGCTAGAGTACCAGCAAATGTCGAGTTCTATTGCTGATAAGTAGAGAAACAGCTAGAGCGTAAAGCTATGCCCTAATTCAAGAGTAACGTGTGACCAACGACAATCAAGACTGGATGTATCATAAGGTATTTCTTCGTCCACTTAGAACAGATGACTAACATTTAGTTATTTTTGACCAGCATCTGTTTACGGTTCTTATCTTCCGGCTTAAGAATGAGCGATAGGCTACCTACTTGTTATTTATCTGGAGCTTTTTCTACATCTATTTAGCACCTGATTGTTCAACAATTTTGCGTGCATGTAATCCATGGGTATGTTCACTCTTCCATCGTCAAAGATTACTTAACTTTATTGCAGATTTGCCCAGAGAAAACCCCAAATTAACTAATGTTTAATATTTTGCTATAATCTAAAATCTAAACAAAAAACGAACATGGTGACTGTAATTTTTTTAAAGTTCATTTGTAGAAGAGTTTGCATTAATGGCCATAACATATGTGCACGGCCATTATCAATCTAATAATTACTAGCATCAGAAAGTGCTCCTGTAAGAAAATCACTGGTATTGCAAACTTTTAATCTCAGGGTCTAGATCGATAACCTTGAAGAGTTCCACAAGAGTGACTGAAAAAGTTTGGGGTAGTCTCTTACTTCTTGGCCAGGGAGAAAGTACCTGGCAAAGTCATCGAAGTTCTTATCTTGTTTGTCTATCTCGCTAACTTGCCAGTTAGTGGTGAAGTAATCTGGCAGATCGGAGAGAGTTGCTAAGCCAGCTGCCTCAAAGTCCTAGGGCAAACTGAAAACCCCGTTTAGAGGTAGAGGCTATTCCAGCTACCACTGGGCAACGGATCGCAGCAACATCGTCCTAGCTAAATCTAAAAAATAACAACTTAAAGCTATCACTAAAATCGCTAACGAAAAAGAATACCCCATTGTACAATTAAGACTAGTAAAACAGCCAACATTCTAAAAAACAGAATATTTTGGAAGCGTGCTTATAACTTGATTTATAAAACGTAACTTAAAAACTTATGACCGAGGCCACTACTTACTTAAAAACGAATTTTCGGGTGAAACTTCCTCGCCCATCATCAGGTTGATACCGACTGGTTCCCTCCTTGGACTGCTCCGTTATCTCCGTCATGAGTCGCGCTGCTGCAATCGTCCTCTCGACGTCTTTCTCGAAGGTCGAAATCCACATGGCGCTCAGTTCAAAACTTGGTTGACTTATCGGATCACTCACACATCGCATCACTGCTGCCTCTTTAATCTTCCTTTTCCACATATCTTCCTCACGCATGATGCATTTCACCTCCTCCCACTTATATCATGCATAGTCTCTCGGGCATGTTGAACCAATAATGACGACGTACTATCACTATGTTTCTTAATATTACGTTGATGTTCTCCTATGCGTACATTCACTGGTCTCCCCGTTTCCCCCACATACACCCTACTACATTGGCAAGGTATTTGGTATATAACATGTCTTGAACTCTGACTGTTATCCTCCGGCTTTACTTTAGTCAACTGAGAACGTAGGACCCTACGTTCTCAGTTGACTAAAGTAAAGCCGGAGGATAACAGTCAGAGTTCAAGACATGTTATATACCAAATACCTTGCCAATGTAGTAGGGTGTATGTGGGGGAAACGGGGAGACCAGTGAATGTACGCATAGGAGAACATCAAGTAATATTAAGAAACATAGTGATAGTACGTCGTCATTATTGGTTCAACATGCCCGAGAGGGCTATGCATGAATATAAGTGGGAGGAGGTGAAATGCATCATGCGTGAGGAAGATATGTGGAAAAGGAAGATTAAAGAGGCAGCAGTGATGCGATGTGTGAGTGATCCGATAAGTCAACCAAGTTTTGAACTGAGCGCCATGTGGATTCGACCTTCGAGAAAGACGTCGAGAGGACGATTGCAGCAGCTCGACTCATGACGGAGATAAGGGAGCAGTCCAGCAAGGAGGGAACCAGTCGGTATCAACCTGATGATGGGTGAGGAAGTTTCACCCGAAAATTCGCTTTTAAGTAAGTAGTGGCCTCGGTCATAAGTTTTTAAGTTACGTTTTATATTGTTCGGGGCAAATAAGCTCTTTTTATAGAACTTGATTTATATTACATAATGTTGACGAGGTTGTAAAAGCTTTTAACGTGTTAAGGGATATTTTTATTTTTGTGTAAAGATAAATGGTTGGGCAATGGAAAAGAAACGATTTACATTAAAATAATTAATATGACGTACAAAACAATACAAAAATGTAAGGAGTGTGGAAGAGATCAATGCATTCGATTTCGTTTTTTGTACTCAGTCACAACTGATTTTTTTGGGGTACTTCAATTTAAATCATACCGAGACAACCCTGTTGGCATTGTCGGATAATGACCAATGAGTGATCATTATTATGAAGAGTGTCAGTATCAGTGAATATGTGTAGATGCGCACGACTTACGACGCGAGATTCTTCAGGAAAAATAATTCTGAACCACTGTATATAATTTATATTGTGCTTCGTCGTTAGGTAGGCTGCAAAGTCATAATTTACACAATAACCAACACAGTTATAAGTATGTTGCATTAAACGGACTCAGAAGAATCGTATTCCTTTTTAAATCGGTTCTTAGCGCGCAAAATAAAATACAATAAATTAACAACGAATAAATAAAAAGAGTGCGCTTTTTGCTTTAAAAAGTTATTGAAATCTGGTGTTTAATACCAACATTAATTGGCTGTATCATTTGCACCGTGTTAAGGGTCCCACGAGGTAATATGCAAAACAAGAGATACAAAAAATTCAGGATTTATTAAACATTGCCAGAATACACAATGCCAAGACAAACAAACGATTCGAATTTAAAAAATAATATAACAAAATAATAAAAGTAAATACATAATGTTTTGATTTAATCCTGATTTACCAAAAAAATCAGTAGATACTCGAATGATGTAGTAGCACAAAAACAAACAAAGAAAAACACAATAGATATATTTTCATGGAAGGCTCTAGTAAAATAGAGAGTTGAGAGAACCAATCCAACGTGCATGCTGCTTAATTTAACGTGACACAATATTCTTTATGATAGAGTAAATCAAGGTAAAGTTGGTAAGTAACAACATGAACAATACACTGTTGACTTCTAGATTTTGTAGCAGTAGTAAACCACCTAAATTAGTATAGTGGTCCCAACGAAAGAATACATATAGCTCGAAATTGTTTTCCCAACATAACAACTTTCTCAACTCTATTCACGCTAGCTCAGCGTGGATGTTGCACACGGAGGAATTTCGTGATCTTACAAAGATAATTTTTGCTTGCGTTGCTAAAATATATTCCTCTTTCATACACAAAGATGTCATTCAATTTACTGCCCATTCATACTACCCCCACCACTACAAAGCATCTGCATTTCTTCGTTGGTGAAAGTATAGTGGTTGCTTATTTTGTAACATGCAAACAAATGAGGCAACAAGATACAAATGCCATATCAATTAAGAAATAATTTCAATGTTCGTAGAATTAACATGAAATAAACATCAGAAATTAAATTTAAAAATGCAATGCAAAATGCATCCTATTATCTGGACAGTAGAATATTGTTCTTACATTTTTATTTTCATGATTTAATTAGCTCCAAATTTTTGTCTTCATAAGGTAGATTGAAAAGACCCTATCCTTTCATTAATTAACATCATACTTTTTTTCGCGATTTTTTTTTTTTTTTAAACGTCTCTTATTTTTAAAGGCATCCTGTTAAATACTCGAATGTTTTTGCCGTAAACTGTGTTATCCCCGTATTTTATAAAAGTTCGATGAATAAGGGGTTTACTTTTATTTCAACATTTTGTGTTTTATAAGTGAGGCATGTCGTTATTATTATCTATTGGACCTCTGCCCGAACATTTTTGCATTCTAAATACAAACGTTAAAGTATTAATTAAGTTCTGTCTGCTACGTTTCGCCATCCATGAGTATGAATGACGAGAATAGAACTAAGTTTACCGAACGTGAACTATGTTTATAATTTGTTTAGTTCTATTGAATTAGTGTTAAGAGGTTGTAAGTATCTGAACGAACAGAAATTTAAAAATTGTACGTAATTTTCATTTCATTTTTGTTTAAAAAACATTTTTTATAAGAGAATAGTAAAAAATTAGTGGGAAAAACACCGTACGGAGACCAGGAACCATAATGTAATTGTTATTGTCGTATGGGATTTTATATTAAACTTTTCAGACCCATTGTGCATTATATGTATATCAACTTTCAAATCTTAATCCGAGTACAAATAGGGTTTTTCCATTTGACCCCAATTCTTTTACTTTCGGGTGAATAATGAAAAGATATATTTTTCCCGTGCCAATGGGACAAAAAGTATGGTTTGTCCCGGAAATGTGAATAATCTCTAGTATAGGCTAGCTATTATTTTGTAAATACAAAAAATGCAAAAAAAATATATATTCTGGAATGTGTTTGAAATTTGAAATTGTACTTAAAATCAAGCTTTAGTTCAAAAGCCCAATTTTTAAAAAACACTAAAAATCTTTTAAAAAAAATTTGAAATTTGAATTAATTGACTAAAATGACTTAATTTAGGGCAATTAAACATGGATCTGAAATTTTAGGACCTTTTCGTAGAATTATCGAAGAAACCATTATTGCCGGCTACACATAAATACACAATTGCGTCGAATGTTTTATTGTGCATGGGTTTACATGAAGTGCATGTCTGATGTTACAATATGCAAATCACTTTCAATTCTACATACCACGTCGTAACTAATACAGTTAGGACGAGGGTAATGCATTATATCGAGAGGTGCATATTAAATACTGGATAGCTTTACGAGCTCCAAAGTCGGGACATCATTAATCAAGCAATTGAGAAATTCGGCATCGGCAAAAATCTCCCATAAGAAATAGCATTGGGACGATCTTTATGCCCCATTACCTTGGAGGATTTTGATACAAAAAAATTGGCCATTACTGACGTAATCTACAGAATTTTGTGTAAATCATCTATATTTAGTTTTGTAATTTGAGCAAGTGGTTCTTTCAAAATATGCTGATTACCAAGAAGGGGTGTGATTTTGAAATACATATTTTTGCGTGTTTGAGAGTATATTTGAGCACAGTTTCAAGACAAGATGTTATAAAGGGGCATTTTAGATTAGTAAGATGCTTTAATAAATATGTGGAACAAAAAAGAAGCAGGTTAAAGCCAATTAGCAAAATTTATTAAAACGGCAATTTTCGCAAAATTTCTGGATTAAAAAACTTGAAAAATTCGTGTACATTCACAGTTAAAAGATACAATTTTATAAACGGTGCTATAGATTATTGGTAAAAAATATTTTTTGGGGGTTAATAGCTCCTTTAAGCATTAAAACTAATTTTATTTCATTATAAATTAATAAATAAATATTTTAGTAGAATGTTGTTTTTTTTGTTTGTTTTTTGTAGAAATGAACAAAATTAAAATTGATATAACATTTTCCTTTTAAAGCTTATTTATTTCAGCGATTTCAAGGGCGCGAGAGGTGCCCTTATAAGTTTGTTGCTTCATTATATTGGCAATGGCAAATTTAAAAAAATGTTATGAATATGCAAACGACTTTGTAAGAATGTCCATTATATTATACTGTATTAGTTAAATCATGTAAGCTTTGCAACGGGCTTTAAAGTAAATCTATCATACTAAGCTTTTACTTTTGAGTATTTTATTCACAATCTCATCGCTTTGAAGCAGTCAATAGCATTCCTGACTGAAGGGTTGTTCTTATTTTTAAGCAAATTCTGAAATCCAGTGATATTTTCAAGCCCTGGATAAATATTTTCAACAATCTAATAAGAATCGCAAATAGCGTACATACGTAATTGCGTTGAATTATGGACTGCTATTTAGTACGATGCCACCGCTAGCACGTCGCATGAATAATTATGTACTCACACTGTTAATTACAAGTTTCTAGAAAGTTTGTTGTAGAAGATAGTCAAAACTTTCTGTTCTAGAAGATTAGAGGTTTTGAACAATCGCAAGTTAAACTAGTGGATGTGGCTTGTTTTTGTGAAATGTATATTTTTGTCTGCTCCGCTTTTAATTACCTATTATTCATCTCCAGAAATTGTGTTATAATATGTAACTTTTTTATTCTTTGAATAATTAGTTCATTAACCACTAACATTACACACATTTTGTAAAAATGTGATAATGACATTGAGTGTACTGGTCAACAAATAAGGATAAGAAAAATATTTAAACCACGCAAAATAACCTTATTATAGAAATAACTCACATAACGCTACACAAAAACGAAAAAGTTGATAATAAGTCCCATATGGTTAAGTTAGAGCTATATCTGGCATAAAACCTTTTACAAATGTTGTAACCAGTAATGATTTTAACCAAGGTTTAAATTAAATTAATGTATACCGTCATTAAAAACGCTACTGATTACAATATTTGAATGAGTGAGACCTATTAGATTTTTTTGGATTTTAGTACGGTTTGAGAGTTATTACTAAAATAAGGTTATTTCGCGTGGTTTTAATATTGGTGGAGATCCTTGCCCTTAATATGTACAATAAATATTATTTTCAAATTATTACGGGTATTCAATTGATTGACAATTGGCCGACAACGTTATGACAAAATAACATTTGACACATTGAAGCTGATATGGAAAATAAAAACTTCCAAAGTAATATTATAAACCGTAACCAAATAAACTAGCGTGTCAATAATTAAAACGTTTATTATTTTATATCTACCTTAATCAGTTATTTTCACGATATGACCAAATAGAATACTCACCAGAATGAAATGAATTATTTTAAAAGCATACAGCTGAAAAAGTTTTTTTTATAACCTCAGATAATGTTTAACCGGATGTAGAAGGGTTAAGAAAGTGATATATGTTTGTCAGAATCGGTGTCTTGGGTAAACTCATTCGTACTTTGACTACTCCTTTAGGGATAATTTTGAGAATTAACTGTCTAAAATAACGCTTTTGTTTAAGAGAGCAACGATTTATGCAGCAGCAGCCTGAATATAAATATAAATTTAAAACTTGGCTTTAATGCATTTTCATTTATGTTAGCATTGCATACGATAAGAATATTACAACGAATGTTCTCACTACATCTGGATATTTCTTTTTAACTCACATGGAATAAATATATTATGTGTTATATTGTGCCACACGCCATTTACAAAGAGAGTGTGCAAGCAAGCACAAAACTCAACTCCAGCAATGAACTTAACTATCTGTTAATGACGTATTCCTGGGAAATGACCTGGAAATCCTCATTGTAGATGGTGAAGTGGGTCGGATAGTGTAGGTAGGTACACTAGCTTTTGTATCATAAATCACGCGAAATAGTTGAGGATATGATGGGACATCTTTGTACCTTAACATAATTTGTCATGGAAAAATTGAGAAATTACATCACATAAAACTGTAAAAATTTAATGTTGTGGGAATTTATAGGTTAGATTATGGCGTTTTTGTGTCATCCTTTGTAAAATGAATTGAATTTCATTTGACACATTCCCGAGTGCTTATATATTTATATTTTGTATTATATAAGCGACGATGCTCCCCTAAGCTTGCTCTGACCGTCTGCCAGGGTGTGTCACATCTTACATAACAATTCAAAACCGAATATAACCTCGAATAACTTGATATATTTACATTGCAATTCAACAAGAATGATATGGAATGTTTTTGTGACCATGGGAGTGGGGCTTCACTCGCTCAAATTGGGAATTTTTACCCGGCACCACCACCAAAAAAGTGTAAATTTTATTTTATTGTCCTCCTTTGTAAATCATTTTTTAAAACTGAATAGTATAGACGCAAAAAAAATATAATAAAAAAATACGATGATTTGTTTTGATTTTTTCTGATGTCTCACCTATCAATTAAGCAAAAATATTGAATTGTACTTTACATTGTTATTTACCTTCCCATGACAAATTGATTACATTTACATATTCATAATTAGCGTTTAATAGAAACTAAACTGTCTGCCAAACAATCGTTCCTATTTACACAACAATAATGTTGTTCCCGAGTATTTTTACGGAGTAGATAGTATCCTAACGTTACAAAGTTTTGACTGTTGTGTAAACACTGAAGTTGTGTCTATATTATAACAACCCCCAGAAACTGTGAGTGTGTTTACTCTCTGTAGCTAGGTCTATAACTGACCGCAGAGCCTGTAAGAGAGAGAGAGAGAGAGAGTGAGAGAGAGAGAGAGAGAGAGGGGTGGGAGCGAGAGATGTCAGGATGTGTTGACGAGTCTCTGTTGACCTCCTCACAGGGTCTATGATTATTGCGCTTCACCACGTATGAACTAACTTTATAATAGTAATTCAACGGTATAAATGAGACATTATACTGAAATGGTTTGCTTTACCCCATTCTGTTTGAAGCTGTTGTTTGGGATTGAAGCATCTCTCATGGCTACTCCAAATTTAATGAAGTTGTTAGGAGTTGTTACCTACGTATAAACGCTTCACCATTGTGGTTATTATCATGGTTGTGATGTTTCTGCTCCCACCCCCTGACCCCCATTGTCTTGTCGCTCAATCTCAAACAACCGTTTTGACCTAAATTTCATCCGTAAATTTCATCAGTATTACCATAAATTATGTACTTGTTTGCGAACTTTGAATCTCTATATGTTAAAAGGTTTGCTCCATTTGCAGTCAAATATTGAGATTTGTCCTTATATACACTTTAAAATCAAATTTGGGTAAATGTTAACATCAATATTATAACTGAGATTAGACTAAATCATTATGTAAAATTTTGTAATATCAGTGTTTTCCTTCATTTCTACTATTTTTTTGTTTATTCCATTGAAGGTACTTATTTTATCAGTTATTTACATCAAAATTTGTGGAAATAGAATATGTTAGTAAACTAAATTTAAAAACACACTGATCTGGGAGAGTTTTCTATTTTCAACGAGTTACATGTATTGAACAATAAAATATAACAGCACATAGCCTAGATTTAACATTTAAAAAGTACATTTAGTTATTTAACATCAAAAGTTGCATTTTTAGTCTTAACATTTACTATAAGGATAACGCATAGATTTTGTATTGAGAATTATTTTTCCTGCAGCCTTGAAGCATCTGATTTACTTATTGACTCACGTTTTCATTATTATTATTATATTTTTATCATCTATTTAGTTAAAAAAACTTTTTTACAAAAGAGTGCAAATTAATTTAAAACTTTGCTTACTGTCTTGGCAAGGATATGGAAACCTTTTTCAGTAAATATTACATAGCGTTAGATTTATAGATATTAATATGAAATAATTACCAATTCATTAAACATAATTGATTATCTTTTACTGTAGCATTAATTATTAACGACCCTTCGTGTCAGCACACGTGAAACAGTATAATGCTTCGGACAAGGTATGTAAGTCTGCAGTTCAAACATGAATTTCCCTAAACGCTCGTCCTACCCCTCTTGCATATCACAAGACTCAATATTGTTTTATTTCTGAAATACCTCCCGTCAGTGTCTGGAATATGCAACGAGAGACCTGAAGCATTGACACTCTGCATGCGATATTACATACCAGACGTGGGCGTCATATGTGGCCCCAGGGTTCATTCCTATAATATGCGAGGCACGTTAACCTCGAGAGCGGGAGGAAAATCTTTGTCGGATGCTACGGGGCGGAATGCAGAGAACTTGACGAGGAATAAGAAATAACAGAGGGAGTAATGTAGAATGCAAAGAACTTGACGAGGAATAAGAAATAACAGAGGGAGTAATGTAGAATGCAAAGAACTTGACGAGGAATAAGAAATAACAGATGGAGTAATGTAGGTTGCAAAGAATTTGAGTGCAGAATGTGTGCAATTTTCTATTCAGTTATAAAATTGATTTTCAAAGGGGACTATAAATTAGACTACCACTACATTAAATACACTCAAAATAATAAACTGCAGGTAATTTACGAAAGGATTTAACTATAACTAAGAATGAATATATCAAATAAAAAATATGTTAATAAAGAATTTTTTGGGAATAAAATATGATAAAAATATAAAGTTCAAATTTTTTCTCAACAGTGGATATTAAATCCACTTCAAAATGAAATGTAATTGAAATAAACATTAAAATAAAATGACTTTGATTCCTAATTATAATTGTTGATTCTTACATCTTCCGCCAGTGAATCGTGCCCAACTAGGTTTAAATAAAATAAATAAATTTTATTTAGAGTCTACCCACTCAGTTATATAACTGATTTTCAGTGGGGGACTTTAAATCAAAGCATTTTGTATCTAAAATGCCGATCTCGTGTTGGTTGTTGTTCGTTCGCACACTTCAAAATGAAATGTAATTGAAAAGAACATTAAAATAAAATGACTTTGATTCCTAATTATAATTGTTGATTCTTACATCTTCCGCCAGTGAATCGTGCCCAACTAGGTTTGGTATTTTGTATCTAAAATGCCGATCTCGTGTTGGTTGTTGTTCGCACGTTTGAAGTTTACTAGTTGAAACGTGACATGCCCCCCCCCCCCCCCCCCCACCGACCACACACACACCACACACTGCATATGATCGATATCCACTTCTTAAATCTGCTCTGGCTACTCTGCAAATCAATCCTGGGAGTAATTCAAAGAGACAGAACTACCTTACTGTGATGGAATCAGCTTCTTTACAGTCCTTCCCATTGCTCCAAACCAAACGCGTCTACCTGGATTTACTCTTCTCTACTCTGTTTTACCCCTGAACTAAGTGGTTCGGACGCAAGAAAAAGTAATTGAGGATAACTTGACAAGACGAATTTATTTCCAAACGAGTAAAGATAAGAAACTAACGTCTATCGATAAGAGCATTACAATGATCTGGTATGTTTGTTTTTAGAAAAGTCTGTTTTTGGGCAATAAATTCATCTCGATGCAAGTAACGCAATTCATTTTCATTTCGTAGAATATGTATATATTGCGTATTCAATGTCAATGTATGTTTTTTTGTATTCGTGTGTGTGTGTGCAAATTAATGTTATTTATGTATAAATTGTGTACAAATCGCTGTACAAATCGCAATTATTGCTAAAATACTGTTTCTATTCATTTAAAAAAAACTTACAATGAAAAATAGTTACAGTAAACGTAAAAAATCATCTGCAGTGGCAAGTGTTTGATTAATCAGTCATTTACTTAGACTAGGGAGCAAAGCGACTGAGGGTATTAAGAGGTTTTTTTAAGTAGCAATTTGTTTTTAGATTTTTTGTTGATGTGGAAGTGTTTTATATGTGTTTTATTAATATTGTGTTGTGTTTATTTGATATGTGCAATTTTAACATGATACGACGTCTTTTATAATGTGGGGATTTTGTGTACCAAGGTTAACAGGTACGAAAGTACTACGGGGCAAATGCTCTTTCTGTTGCTCTTGCATTCAACTATTTTCTTTTATAAAATGGCATGTTATGTTAATTGATATGAAAAAAAATGAATGCAAAATATTAATAATAATAATAATAATAATAATAATAATAATAATAATAATAATAATAATAATAATAATAAATAATTTTTTTTTTTTTTTTTTTTATTGTACGTAGCAAAAACATAAGAGTACAAACATAGCATACATTATCCCACTAAACCCGAAGGCTTATCAGTGGGTCACATTAATGTATCAAAATAACTTAGGTTTAAGCTCATAGCTGAAGGCCGTTGAAACATTCTACAATATGACTAAAATTAACAATTTTACACAATAATATAAGTGATAAGGTACACACAGAGACGTAAGGAAATACAATAAACATCGAATTGATCTGAAAATAAAAATAATAAAAAAAAATAATATAAATAATATAATAATAATAATAATAATAATAATAATAATAATAATAATAATAATAATAATAATATAATAATAATAATAATAATAATAATAATAATAATAATAAAGGAATCCATTCAAGAAATATGGCACTTCTGTAATTCTGTGAGTGTGTACATAAAAAATCAGCCGAATCGCTGAACACAGTGCGCATAAATTTTTAACAGAGATCCGGTACGAGTTAACTGAGAACCACAAACAAAATCAGCTAGATCCATTGCGATTAAAACCTACAAGAAATAATAAATAGAAAAAAAGGCTGCAAATGTGTAGGAATTATTTTAACGACAATGGTTTGATTTTTGAAAAAATAAATTGTTTATTATTTGTCTGGCAGTTAAAATGCAGTGCAGTGCCCAAGGTGTATCGAATCTTACACGCTCAACATACCCCTAATTCCGCTCGAAAATTGAGTAAACCTTGCAATCTTTACATGTATTTCGTACTGGCTGTGTTTTCCGTAGCATTTTACAGATGATAGACACTGCGTTATATCCATTTCAAAACATGTTTAATAATTTTTAAAAATATAATCCAGAAATTACAAAATCTTTCCCGACGAGGGGGTTGAACCCAGGTCTCTCACATTTCGTGTTTAAGTGGGCCTTAGCCAACTATTAGACAAGGAAAACGCCACCAAAGTCGTTGTTAGACGATTGAGCGAGTCATGTGTTGAATACGCGGGAACATCTGCATACAAGTTGATTGATTAAATGATAGAGTTTTGAGTTTATTTGTTATAAAAGCGCGTCAACTGTAATGCCATAATGCGCCACTCTAGCCTATGATAGGCTAGAAAAGACATTCGCTCTCTAGATTCAGTCTCATGTCTAGGAGGATAAAAGGGAATGATACCGGGTACTCAACACATGACTCACTCACTCGTCTAACAACGACTTTGGCGTTTTTCTAGTCTCGAAACTAAGTAAAGGGTAAACATGATTTTACATAA